>JASCZW010010767.1:0-34950 GCA_034211315.2 Aedes japonicus | reverse complement strand
TGCGGTAAACTGTTGTCAAATGGCACCCTACCACCTTGGCAATCGCTTTCGGCTTCTTCTGGGCGAGCAACAAACTGGTGATCACTTCTTTCACGAACATTTTGACGAATTTGCAATAAAACAAATAGAATGTTTGGATGCAGCACTTGAAAGTAAACATAAACAAACACACTTTCGACAGAAATTAGTCACTAGCTACACGAATTAACCCAATACTCAAGTTTGAACAATTTCTCATTATTTTATTGCCGCACCCTGTATAGCACGAAAGACACATGTAGTGTTGGTAAATTCAGCCTTATTATTTCTTCAAAATTCTCTACCCGATGCGTGATAACACGGAGAAAAAATAAGTCCCGTTTGAAACAACAAATTTGTTTGTTGACATCAAAACCAAAAAACTAGTAGATTTAAAACTCCGTTTTGTTGTTTTAAACCAACGATTTTGTTTTGAAACAAACAGGCCGGATGGCAGGTGTCTACTCAAATATATATTACTACAACATAACTCAAGTAATGGTTGTTCTAAAGTAATATTTTTGTTGTTTCCACCTTTAATGGGGTTTATTATTACCAAACTACAGGTTGCTGTGACCAGAGATGGCATTTCGCACTAATGTTACGCCGGTGCGTGAGATTTGTACCTTCACAGAGGATACAACCATAACTCACCTCAGAGAAAGCAAAGTGCTCTTTTATTCGGTGAAAAATATACAGAGTGAAAGTGTGCGCCTAGGATTACCTAGAGTGAGAGTACCACACGCTCTTTCAAACGATCACGTGCTCTCATCTGTTTTCGTCCACGTGCTCTCGCCTGCGATCACTGCCGCGTACACTGGTGCGAGGACGCACCAATGCTCTTTCTGTGAATCGCTGGTGCGATCGAAATTTAAAACTTCGACGGAGTTGCTGAGAAATGTCCGAAAAAGGAAGCGGGAAGAAACATTATTCTTTCTTCCTTTGTTATGTAGCGTCAAAGCGAATTTGCAATCACTGCTGTATATTAGCAGAAGAGCCCAAGCCAGTGAGCTCACTGGGGCGCACGCGTCAGGCAATTTAACTACATTCGCTTCTGTGAATTTGAGAGCTCTTTTCTCACTCTAGAGCGATCGAGTGTAGTGTGAATAAACACATTTTTTCCACTCACATGCGCTACCCGCATGCAAACACGGAGGTGAATATAAACAAGAGAGAAGAGCTCTCGTTGAGGTAGGAAAAGTGTGTGGAAAAAATAAAATCTCTCTCTACCACACTGACTTAGAGAAACAAATTAAAACTTTAGAATGGTTCAACCAAAGCGGCGGTTTGGAAAAACTAACTAAATTTTGTTTGCATCAAACCATGGTGAAGATTGAATATTTTACTTAAAGAAAACCTTTAAAATAGTAAAAAAGCTCGCATTAACATTTGAAGATTTCTCTCAGACTGAGAGAAGTCTATAAATGTAAATGTGCACATTTATAATGTTTGTAGCATTTTATTCAAATGAATATTCTTGATATTACAATAGAAATGTACACGCTAAGAAAAAAAACAATTATGTAAAAATGAGCTCAACGTTGAGTTCTGTCAAGTGAAGTTAACTGTTAAGTGAATTTAAAATGACAGATTTATTCAAATTTAGGTTACTCCTGTGTTCAACGTTTGAAACCACTTTAAACATTTAAATTGGGTGGTACGCTTTTGTCCTGAAGTTCAATACTTAAAGATCTATATTATCAATTTTAAGTACTTTTGTCTTAGCGTGCAACAAAGGAAGGCTGCCTTTAATTTCCCTTCCCAGCAGTGATGCCATATGCACTGAATAGAAAACTAGTCAAAGGATGATCGTAAGGTTTGAGTAAGCACAAATAACAAACTAAAATGTATTCTAGTTAGGTCTGTCAATTGGTAAACGTTTGATTTTAGTTTCATTAATATCAGCCTCGGGGCAATTATTTTTAACTTCGGGCTGGTTAATCTCCCATCGTAGTATTTTTGGTTTTATTTTTAGTATTTTTGTGACTTGGCTGGGGTGAGATTTGAACTCAGGACTTTGGCATGAGAAGTACAAATGCTAACTGCAAGGCCGAGGTGGAACCCACCCGTTAAAAATGTGTGCGTGTTTGTGAACGTCTTATGGTGTCTACACACACTCCAACATGTGGACTGAACCATGATTCCGTCACATGGCTTTGATTCATTCGTTGAATTGATTCTTTGGTTGTAAAAATAAAACCAGTTTAAATTTGTGGGTTTGAGCTGCTCAACCCCTCTAGGATTCATCACAGTTTTATTTTGCTCAAACCAATACTGAGCGGACTTAGTATGACCAACTGACAATACTAAATGCAATGTGTGACACGGTTATATGACATTACCCCGAATGTCAATCCCGAACGCCACTACCCCAAATGCCTTTATACTCCACTGTCCTGAATGGTTGTCCGAATTTTTTCCGAGAACACTTTCTCCGAATGACGTTTTCCCGAATGTACCGTTTCCCCGAAAAACTTTAACCAGAATTTACAGATTCCCCAAAAATCAAAAAAGGATGCCGTCTAACGAAGTATGTTCTTACACTCAGCGAAATAAACCTTCGACATTCATAAGATTGCATTATGATTATTTGCTATAAGAAATCAGTATGATTTTCAAAAAAATTATCTTATGAAATATAATGATATTGAAAAAAAAATATGGAGCAATCTGGATTTGAACCTTGAACTGGTTACGGGACCAAGGACTTGCCCACTAGTATTTAAAAACACTTGTATATAGGAAAGCTTCAAGGCGTAAAAGGCGATACGGTCAAAATTTGGTCAATATCAACTTGACGTATTTCTTTCAATTTTGCATTTAAAAAACCTGAACACCCCTCATTTTGAAGGTGTGTGTGTAGAATGTTGCTCCTATTTTGATTTTGGAATTCACTCTTCAGTTGTCAAAATGCCGTCCAAGCAAGAAGAGCAGCGTATCAAAATTTTGCTCGCGCATCGCGAAATCCGAGCTACTCGCACGCAAAGTTGGCAAAATCGCTAAAAGTTGCCAAATCAACCGTTACAAATGTAATTAAAGTGTTTGGGGAACGTTTGTCGACAGCCAGGAAGTCTGGATCGGGGGAAATCGAAAACCGGAAGCCGCTGAGACGACAAAGAGAGTTGCCGGTAGTTTCAAGCGAAACCCTAACCTATCTCTCCGAGATGCCGCAAATAAGCTGGGTGTATCGTCTACAACCGTGCATCGAGCCAAAAAACGAGCCGGACTATCGACTTACAAGAAGGTAGTGACTCCAAATCGCGATGATAAACAAAATACGACGGCCAAAGCGCGATCCCGGAGGCTGTACACGACGATGCTGACGAAGTTTGACTGCGTGGTAATGGACGACAAAACCTACGTCAAAGCCGACTACAAGCAGCTTCCGGGACAGGAGTTTTATACGGCTAAAATATTTACCTGCACTTAGTAATTCAGAAAAAGCACCAAAAAATGAAAAAAGTGCCACTAAATTATTAAGGCCTGTGCCAACAAATAATGTGTGATCAGCATTAAAAAATTAGGAATGAGCAATAAAAGATGAGAAAAGATCTTCGGATAATCTAATTGTGACCGGTAAATCTGTCAAATAAAGCAACAGCTATTAGTATATGTGCAATTAAATATGGCAGTATTTCCGCCAATTTATGTAATTTGAGCACTAAACTATTCGCATATGTCTTTTAATTTTGTTGGATTTTCCCATAAAAACAGTAAAATGAGCAATGGATAAATAAATATCCATTGCTCATTTTACTGTTTTTATGGGAAAATCTAACAAAGTTAAAAGACATATGCGAATAGTTTAGTGCTCAAATTACATAATTTGGCGGAAATACTGCCATATTTAATTGCACATATACTAATAGCTGTTGCTTTATTTGACAGATTTACCGGTCACATTAATTATCCGAAGATCTTTTCTCATCTTTATTGCTCATTCCTAATTTTTTAATGCTGATCACACATTATTTGTTGGCACAGGCCTTAATAATTTAATGGCACTTTTTTCATTTTTTATTGCTCAAATCTCTCTTTTAATTGATGATTAATTATGCTGCCGTTTTATACGGCAAAAGGAAGGGGAAAGGTAGCAGATATTTTCAAGCACACGAAACTTTCAAAGTTCGCAAAGAAATATCTGGTTTGGCAAACCAGCTGTACCTGTGGCTTAAAAGCAGCATTTTCATAGCTTCCTGTCAACCAAGAAATTTACGTGAAAGAGTGTTTGAATAAACGTCTGCTGCCTTTCCTGAAGAAACACGGTTGTTCCGTACTGTTTTGGCCGGATTTGGCAATTTGCCATTACGGTAAAAAGGCCAAGGAGTGGTACGCCGCCAACAACGTGCAGGTGGTTCCCAAGGACAAGAACCCTCCCAACACGCCAGAGCTCCGCCCAATTGAGAAATACTGGGCTATTGTCAAGCGGAACCTAAAGAAGACCAAAAAAACTGCTAAGGACGAGCAGCAGTTCAAGGCAAACTGGCTTTCTGCAGCGAAGAAGGTGAACAAGGTGGCTGTACACAATCTGATGGCAGGGGTCAAGCGTAAGGCCCGGCAATTCGGATTTGGAAAAGCGGAAGCCTAACTGAATATTTTTCCTGAATTTTATACTAATTGAACTTGAAAAAGAAATTTAATTTGATTTTTTAAATAAACGATTTCACCGATTTACACGCGTTTTCCCTTGACCAAATTCTGACCGTATCACCCTTTACAAGAACAATGGTGTGTGAAACAAGATCCATTCATAAGTCAGCCTTATGAAATTTCAAAGCATCGTTCATAAGTTAAATTAGTGTTAAATTTTCAATCCTCCTAGTTTCTCAAACAGAATCGTTCTACTAATACGCTCAAAAAAGTGAAAGTGGATCGTTCATAAGTTTTTTTATTTATTTATTTTCCGCCAGCCTATTTCTTCACATGGTGACAATCACCGACGCCAGGTAGACGACTCCACCACCTGGACCCTACTTATCGACTCATGACTATGAGCCGTGACCAACGGCTTAACTTCCCTTCCGAAGGAAGACGTGACCAGATTTTTTCGTCTCAGGAAAACCACCGACGTCGACTGAGATTATACCAGACCCACGGTGGGCATAAACGCGCCAAAAAACGGATCTTTTATGGCCGCTAGTTCAGTCCCTTAGAATGAACATTTCTAGTGTAAAAAATCAAGAGAAATCGATTGAAGATGGTTTCAGCCACCACACGACACGGGAAATTGTCCATTTTGCCCGATTCCCCCATGATTATACCTCAAACTCATATGTCATTTAGTTTTATACATTGATGTCACCAATATAACCCTCATTTGCACTGTACTTATGTAAAATTATCCGGAAAATGAAGATGACACTGCTTTGATTTGACCTTTGGAAGTGGTCCATTTTACCCGAATTTCCCCTAACATGAGAAAACTTATATAACATGCGGTTGGACTCATCACTATTATCCCAATTTGCACTGTACTTATGCAAAATTGTCCGCAGAATCCAATAAAGAGAATACTGCTTTGGTTTGACCTTTCCATTTTACCCTAATTCCCCTCATACTTGCGAAAACTTATATAACATAGGGTTTAGAGAGTTAGACCCATAATTATTATCCTCATTTGCACTGTACTCATGTGAAATTATCCGCAGCATCGAATGAAGATGATACTGCTTTGCTTTGACCTTCGAAAGTGGTTCATTTTACCCAAATTTCCCTCATACTTTTTTGAGTGGCTGATACGTGTGTCGGCGCAGAAAAAGGTGGCTGGAAATCCAGCCCAAACACATGAGGATGTTAAGGCAAAAGCACGTGAACTCGCGGATAAAATAGAGGTATGTTTCAACATTAATGTTAGTCGTCCGAAGACAGGAGGTAGCGGTACGTGTAACCATGGGAACACGGCACGGATTCCGCTATCAGAACCTGCAAAATTTTCCAAAATACTTGGAATTAGCCAAGGACTCGTGGAAAATTTGAGAATGACTCAGTTGTTTGGCGCCATCTTCAAATATTCTTGATGACAAGAAAGCTGAAGAGCTATAAAGGGTGTCCACGATGAAATTGCCACACTTTGAAATTGCTCTAACTTTTTAATTGTTGGGTAGAATTTGATGAAAATTTGGGTGGATTTAGTTCATAGTGCATTATTTACATCCTGCAAGTTTTAAAGTCCTGTGAAAACTCGCGGACATGGAGTCGAAAGAACAGCTCGTGCGTGATAAAATCTTGCGCATTCATCACGAGAACAAGGATCTCTCGCATCGTTCCATCGCTAAAACGTTGGGAATCGCGAATTCCACGGTATTGCGAGTGATTAAGCGGTTCGAGGAACGGTTGACCACCGATCGGAAGCCCAGAAGTGAAGGAAAAAGTATTCCGTACAACACCAAAAATCACAACCGCGTAGTTGGGGCCTTCAACCGAAATCCGAACGCCTCCGTTCGGGATGTGGCTAGAAGCTGCACCTAAACCGAAGTTTTGTCCAGAAGGCCAAAACTAAGGCTGGGCTTCGAACGTTCAAGGTACAAAAGGCCCCTAATCGCGACGAGAAGCAGAACAAGTCCGCCAAAACCCGTGCCAGGAAGTTGTACCTCAACATGCTGACGAAAGTTGAATGCTGCATCATGGACGACGAAACATATGTGAAGGCCGACTTCAAACAGATCCCCGGCAACCTGTTTTTCACGGCCAAGGATAAGTTCAGCGTTCCGGAGCATGTCCGCACTCAGAAGATGTCTAAATTTGCGAAGAAATTCCTGGTTTGGCAAGCCATCTGCACGTGCGGGAAGCGGAGTGCACCTTTCGTGACCCAGGACACGATGAACGGACAGGTGTACATAAAGAGTTCCTCCAGAAGCGGCTGCTTCCTCTCCTGAAGGCCCACAACGTCCCAACAATCTTCTGGCCGTATTTGGCCTCATGCCACTACTCCAAGGACGTGCTGAAGTGGTATGCGGACAATAAGGTCAATTTCGTGCCGAAAATGTTCAACCCTCCCAACACTCCGGAGCTCCGCCCCATCGAGAAGTACTGGGCGATTATGAAGCAGCACCTTCTCAAACGACCTTAGGTAGTGAAGACAGTCGAGGAACTGAAGAAAGTATGGGTTTACATCCAAAAAACGGTTGATTCACAGGTTGTGCAGAATCTTATGGCCGGGGTTAGGGCCAAGGTGCGGGCATTTGCGTATGGACTGTAAATAAAATACGAATAAAATAGTAAAATGAAGTTTAATAGTTATTTCTCAATCCCTGAAACTTTGATGGCAATCGGATGAAAACTCGAATTTTGCGAATCAATTTTGTGTGTGGCAATTTCATCGTGGACACCCTTTATAATACCATCGAGCTACAAATAAGAGACGAATTTCCGTTTATAAAAAAACTACCACCTTGCATTCACAAGTATAGCCATATGCCGGAATTAATAAGAAATCTTGTGAGTATCTAATGTTTCCTTTTTTCGTACATATAATTCCAAAAAAAAAAAACAATGAAATTTTACCATATTAAATGTATTTCAGCCGTTTCCCTTGAGTTTCATCGATGAACAGGCAGGCGAGAGGTGCCACAAAAAATATTAACACGGTCGCACGCACCTAGCGTGAAAAACTTGTTCAGAAGATAACATTCTGGACATGATACGGATGTCACTAGCTTGGTCCGACGTGAAGATGTCCTTCACAGAGTACAAGCTGAAAAAATCAAATCGCCTGCAAGCAAACGAGAGCTTTGAACAGATGATGACATATTATTACGCCGACCAAGAAAGTTTGGAAAGCCAAACGTGCGAGGAACACAACGAAACGGAGAGCGGAAGTGAAAGTGATCTCGATATGTAATCAGTGTACGAGGACAGTGACGAAGATTAGAACATAAGTTCAATTAAATTCTTCGGTAACCTAAGTTGAGTGAACAATAAAATCATGTATTTTTATTCCATTTAAGAAAACTTCTGCAATCTTAATCGATGTGTGTTCTTTACAGAATTAAAAAAGTCAATTTCTAAAATTAATAGAAATAGTAGTTCGTAAAACAATGCGTAATATATGAGTTTTCTCAAGTATGAGGGAAATTCGGGTAAAATGAACCACTTTCGAAGACCAAAGCAAAGCAGTATCATCTTCATTCGATTCTGTGGATAATTTCACATGAGTACAGTGCAAATGGGGATAATAGAGATGGGTCCAATTATCAAAACCCTATGTTATTAAAGTTTTCTCAAGTATGAGGGAAATTCGGGTAAAATGGACTTCTAAAGGTCAAATCAAAGCAGTGTCATCTTCATTCGATTCTCCGGATAATTTTACATAAGTACAGTGCAAATGAGGGTTATATTGGTGTCATCAATGTATAAAACTAAATGACATATGAGTTTAAGGTACACTGATAGGCAAAATAAAGTGCCCACCTCATCGTTTTTTTAATTTCTCTCATTTACTTGGTTCAAATTAAAGTAAACACAGTGTAGTTTTTTTTCTTATTTTTTTTATATTCTTTTTAAGTTTCACTTATGAAATACTGAAAAAAAAGGAGTTTTACTTAAAGAAAAAAAAAATCAATTTGTGTTGAAAAAAAAAAACAGTGACAAAATAAAGTGCCCATTTCAAAAATCGATAGTCGAGTTTTAGTACACGACACTGGAGAAGTCTACACACTGTAGAAGAAATACGCGTACCTGCCGAGATCAGCAATAAATGTAGTTGGAATTAAATGGACATTACTAATCTTTCTTCTCATTTTCTAGTTTCAGGTATTCCACTAAACAGCTCACATTTTCCAGGATAGATCATACGTATTTCACTCCTGGTTGCGCCAATTGGCTGGCTACAAATTCATCACTGGCTTGGTTAACCGACTGCATAACCAATGGCTGCCTAGCAACGGTTGCCAAGCCAAAAGCGATAGAGCCATCAGCTAAGCGGTCAATAGTTGCTCGTCAAAGTACCCTCAAGAGTACTTGTCACCGACAGCTGCCAATCCGAAACTGGCTCATTGCCGTTCTGAAAAGCTCCAAGGCCGCTTTTATGTCGTTCACTGCTGCATATAAGATCTCTTTTACTTACATTTGAAGTCTGTGATAGGAAAATACTTGGCATTAAGTAAATTTTCTCTGCAAAACGAAACTATAAGACATCACCTTGTATTTGCGTTATTTTCAATAGTTTATGTTGAGAATCAACAGTTTTCAATCTTGGAATCGACGCGTAGAAATATTTCCATCGATTGGGGCAAACATTTTGAAAATGTATGGAGAAACGACTGAGATATTAACTCTCAAAACCTGACCGCTTTTCGTGATGGTCGCAATAGTTTTTTTTTCTTTTAATTGTACCCCAGTATAGAAAACAAAGACGTAGACCTACGACAAAAATTCGACAAACCGAATGAAACTTTAAATTGTGAGAGCCATTTTCTGGAACGTTACATCTGAGCCTACTACTCACCAGCTATTAATCAGGTTTCGACTGTGAATGTAATGAGTACATTTTGGTTTGGCAGCCTTTTCTTAAATTGGAACAATTGATTTAAATTTTGTCTAATGTTTTCGTTGCTGGTTTTCATCATCCTCAGGGATTTTTGCTTTTTCCTTTCATTTCAATCCCACAATTCTCCTTAGCCCTGCTAGGTGTTCAACGTTATTACAATGTACCTACTTATTTCCTATTTTCATTATCCCTCTCGCTCTTTTACAACCAATCTTTTTTTATTCATTCTTCTGAATCCATATTCTTCCCTCGGAGTAAGAAAGAACCCGGCAAGTCTATTTACTAGTTCCTTCTTCTACGGTATTTACTAACATCGGCAACCAATATATTTACATACATACCTGCCAAACACATACCCCCTCGCAACGCTCATCCACCCAATCCCATCGAAGCCGGCCAGAACCTCGATTAGACAGACTGGCTCTCCTGCTGGTCTTCCGTCATCGTCATCGTCTTCAAGAGAGCGCAGCTCCAAAACGGAGCGAGAGGCAACTGAGCTATTATTAAAAATTAAACCCATTCCAATTGGTGCTATTAATTACCGATATATTGTTGGAAAATTTTCATGCGTTTGCCGTGTAATCACAAAAATAAAGACGTTAACATCTCGTTTTTTTTTCTCCTCATCTCATCTCGCAATACCTCTGCTGGGCGTTTTGGATGACCGCAATGCGTAAACGCCACGCAAACGGGCGAGATTCGTTGGATTGGAACTGAGAAGGTGAAAATGAATTGAAGCTGCAAAAAGGAAATGAAACTATCTGGCTTTGATCAACGCGATCTCCGTGTTTGTGTGCATGAGCGAGCGAGAAGGATAGAATGAAGAAGGGGGGAGCCGACCGGCGGAGGATGCTAATTATTTCACAAAACACTCGCTTTAATGACAATGATGTTTGCTTCCTTGCCCAATGGGTACTTAATATGAAATTGGTGGAATGAACTCTTTTTTGGGGGGATTGGTGGAGCTATGATTGCAATACATACCTCATTCAATGTCATAATTTAGTATGTATCTCAAAATTTTCCCAGTATATGACTGCAATTGTCTGAAACTGCCAAGTAACACGAAATGTTGCATTCTGTTCATTTTTGCTTTAAAGTAACTATGTTTTCATTCCGATGATGATAAACCTTTTTGGGTACTATTTTAAAATTTAAATAGCGCAGAAGATGAAACCGATAAAACATAATTTCAGTTTGAAAATTGTCTAGAACAAACAGTTCTTAAGCTTCAAGACAAATTTTCGTGTCCATCAAAAAGGTATTCATGAACGAGGTTCGTTTCATGAACTCCAAGCATACTAGATTTATTTTCTTACCACTCATAACATAAATCTTTTTAAGTCATGAAATCGTCCTAAAACCCAAGAATATAGGGATCTTTTATAGGTATTCACTTTAAACGGAAAGAAGTCAGGCAAGCTGTTAAATTAGAATCCTTTGTCATACTAGAATTGCTGGTGGATTATGCTACAGTTTTCACTCACACGTCATCATACTAGTTATTTTAGAGAAGGAAGCTCATCGCACAAATTGAAATTGTTTTCCCAATGAACAACTTTGTGAGTGGCCCCAACAGCATCCTTATGGCCCAAACACAATGATAACGGAAGCTGAACGGCAACGGTAATGGAAAATCCCGATCTGAGGAAGCTTGCTTGTCGGAAGCCGATTCTAATCGGAAATATCGAAGTTATTTGCAACAACTGTCAAACTTGCCTTTGCCGTTCCGTTTCTGTCTACGTTGTGTTTATACCATTACTGTTTCTTTGAATCGGCCCACATCGACTCTCAAGCGTTACTTCAAATTTTCATGAATGTTTTAGCTGCATACGTAAATATTAGGCTTATTGACGTTTAATCACCTTTCCCTTTCTAGCACATGCAGAGGAATGATGGTTTGTTTTCCTCCAAAAGATTTTCCTTCTTACTTGCTCTCCTTTGTTTTAAATGGCGCTGAAGTGTGCGTGCGTTCAAGGCCACTTAGCCTAATGGCATGAATCCATATTTCTCGATGAACAATAAAATAGGGCCTATCAACATTTGTTAACAAATCTCGACCAATAATCGAAAAGGGCCAATCAATACTTGTAAACAAACATTTCCGAGCCTTTTTCCTCGCAAAGCAGAGGTCACGCAAAATAACACCATCAGGGGAAAATTTTCCGTACACTTTGATGCTGTTAGTTTGTGTGTGTAGCCTTCGGCTTGCGAGACAAAGGGCTCAGAAGTGTTTGTTTAGAAATGTTAATAGGCCCTATTCTCGTGTTTGTTGAGAAGATTTTCTGTGCCTTTTGCCTCGCAAAGCGTATACTGAACACAAACATCATCCAAAGATCGTTTGAAAAGTAAATCGATTGCGTCCTTAAACGAAAAGCAGTCGAAAATCGGATAATTGTCTCATGGATAGATATGAATGATGATCATCCATGTTTCGTATGACACTCAACCAAATTCAATATGATGTTTGTTTCAAAACGCTGAACATCATCAGCGATTTAGGATTGTTTTGAATTAATTTCAACGACATTACATTATTCGAAATCTCGCTCCCACTACCGTTGCCTAAAAATGGCTACGGGAGCACAATAATTGGAGGAGTCAGGACACATTTCTTCATAAACTTATTGGTGACGGTCGGGCAGGGATGCCAGATATTTTTTTCAAATATCTGTGATAAAAATTTGAAATGTCTGGGAATGTCTTTAAAAGTCTGTAATTTTTTGTTTACAAAATTAGACTTCTTTCAACGAAAAGACGTTATGAGAGAGCGAGTTGATGTCATTTTCGCTATACACGGAGAAAAAAATAAAGTCATCAATAATATTCCGGTCCCGATCAAGCATATTTGTGCATTGACTTTTATATAATACTTTTTTGAGATTGTTTCACGCATTATACAATAGATCGAAGAATAATGGAAGCCTCAATTAAACAGAATTGATGATCTAATTAGAGCATGAAATAGGATTGAATCAACCATATTATGCTAACATCAACAATATTCATTGTTGACAGCTCTCTGATTCTCATGATAAATTCAATAATGTTTATGTTTAATTTGACCTTATTTTGAGGGTTGAACTAATGGTATCGGATGGTTGGTTTAAGCATACACAGAGATTCGTTCAAATGATGTTATGGTTGGTTCCAAAAATAAATAAAATATCGTTAAATTTACGATAAAAGTTCCTATAATGGTGGTATTTTAGTGCAATATGTTCTAATTGGAACATTTTGCACTAAAATACAACCATTATAGGAACGTTTACTCAATTAGCACATATTCTTTGGATATTACGAAATTAAAAAACATATAACAATGTTTGAAAATTGGAAATATCATTCTTATCAACATGCGACATTCAACATTCACTCTCGATTAATTGTAGCGGATCAATGTCGTACACGTTAGCTGAAATCAAAATTCATTAAAATTACTTTAAAGAATAGTTACAATTTGCTTACATACCTACAAACTCTTCGATGCCCGCCGCGGATAATCCAAATGATTTCAATAATTCTACCACTTCTTCGTCAACATAAAACTTTTCAAACAGGTCGTCGTCCAAGCCAACCGAGTGATCTGCCGCCGCCATGATATTTTTTTTCCTTCGCTTTGTCGGTGAGTGCGGATGGCAGCCACGAGGCTCAGTAGAGCTGCTATATGCCCTATTTAACCTTCCAGTATGAGTGATTCAACGATAAACACGAATTCAAATAATGACATGTATGCTTGATTTAAGCATTTAATGGTTGATGTTCAATAAAGTGGATTCAAATGAAATATATGCTTGATGTAAACATCAAATCATTTTCAAACAACCATTTAAATTAACTATGTCAAGAATATCTTCAAAGCTTGGGATAACTATGGCAAAAGTTATATCAATCATGCATCATTTCTGTCCGTGTATGTGTGATTATGTAAACATTTCCGCATCTATTTCTTGGATTGTTTGCAACGTTACTCTATTGTTTCATATTTTTAAAGTGACACTGAAGCTTGAAACATTCGCATAGATGACATAGTTTTTTTCAGTTTTGTATTTTAAAATCAAAATTTTGTTTTCATTTGATAAATTAAACAGACTTTTTTTGGTTCAATTATAATCATTGACTAACAATCAATAACGGAGTGAATTCAACATTTTTATTTTTATTTCATTATTACAAAAAACACTACAATGACACTAAAAAGGTTTTTTTGTGGAAGATTAAGTCGAGAGGCTGTCATTTTCGATTTATACATTTGTGTTCCAATTTTAAGCGAGCCTCTCCCTTTCAGGGAAAGGAGGGGTCTCTTACTATCATAAGAACCATACCCGGCCCTAAAAGCCCCTCCATGGAAAATTTCACGCTGATCGGTTCAGTAGTTTTCGAGTCTATAAGGTTCAGACAGACAGACAGAAATTCACTTTTATATATATAATAGATTCTCTAAACTTTGGAAGCGTTCTCGAAAACTTCGTGGATAGATTGATACACTTCATGAATTTTTTTATACTTCTCAGCTAAACTTCAGTGAAATTTTCTTTCTGATCAAATCTTCCAAACGAGGTGAGATAGAAAGTAAGGAATTGTAAGGAATGCACTTCCGAGATGTTCTCTTTGGAAGTTCAGGGGAGTATTCTCCTAAACTTCGGAGGAGTTTTTTCCTGAATTTCTGAGAAATTCCTGTTTCAACTGCGAGAAAGTTCCTCCTATACTTCTGGAAAGTTTCTTCCTGATTTTATCAAAAGTATCTACCTGTACTTCTGGGATTTCCTGAATATCAAGAAGTTCTCATTCTGAAACCCTGGAATGTTTGATTCAGAACCTAAGGGAAGCTCTCTAGCCCTTCTGGGTAGTTCCAACTAAACTTTTGGTCTATCCGGAACTTCTGAAAAGTCCTCTTGTGAACTTCTGAGGAGTTCTTTACTGAATTTTATGAAAAATTCCTTCTTGATCCTACAGGTAGTGCACGCTCTGGTGAGTTTCTTTTTGAAATTTGTGGAAGTTTTTTCCTGAGCTTATTCTTTCTAAACTTTTGATTGGTCCCATACTGAACTGCGAGGAAAATTTTATTGAAACTTTGGAAAAACGGTCTCCAAAATTTTTAGTAAAATTCCCTTATATTTCTTCCTGGACTTCTCAAAAGTCTTCTTCTGAACTTTTGGGAAGTTTTCTTCAGAACTTTGAAGAAGTTTGTTTCGGAACTATTGAGAAATTCGTGCTCAAATTAGAAGGAAGCACCCACAATGCTCCTAAAAAGTTTCATTCTGTTATCTCTAAAGTATTTTGAGAAATCCTTATTCTGGCATTTTGAAATTTTGTCCTCTGAGCTTTGGAAAAGCTGCCTGCCACTTCTGGGAAGTTCCAACTAACGTTTTGAGAAGTTTCTTCCGGAACTTCTGGGAAGTTATTTCCTGAACTTAAGAGAAGTTCTCTCCTCAACCGCTATGACGCATCGTCCTGAGGAATTTCCTAATTTTTTGAGAAATTATAGGTAGTGTCCTTCTTGGTTAGTTCCCGTCTCAAATTTGAGGAAGTTTTTTTTTCTGAACTTCTGGGAAATTCAATCTTGAATTTCTGGTAAGAACTCCAAAACATCTGAAAAGCTCCAAACATCAACGAAGTCCTCTTTCCTACACTTTTTCCTGAAGTTCTGATAAGTCCTCTGTTGATTCTTGGGGAAGTTCTGTCCTGAAATTCTAGTAAGTATGATCTTGAACTTCGGTAATGTTCGGTCCTGACTTTTTGAAGGTGCTTCTTGCTTGAACTGCTTGCTCCTAATACTTCTGAGAAGTTTCTGCCTAAACATCGGAGAAGTTTTTTTTTGAGGATGTCTCTTTCTGAACTTCTAGAAATTATCGTTCCGAAGCTCTGGGAAGTCTACTTCAAAACATTTCAGGATGTTCCCTAAATTCTGGGTCTTTTCTTTCTATACTTCTAGGAATCTAGGCCTGATTTAGGGGTATATTTCTAAATCCCTAGTGCAAATTTACTGAAATGATGCGTTTAGTAGTATTTTGTAAAAAAAAATCAGAGTTTTAGCTGCAATAGCTCATAACTTTTACTGTTGTTCTGTCCCCGAGTGGCAACCGACTGGGCTTTAGAGCAAATGTTAGGATCACAAAAGTAATAGTATTCAAACGAGAACATAAATTTACTTTTTGTTATTCCGACACAAGGCGTACTGGTGATTCAAATAACTCGAGCTCCTAGTCAATATCCTACCACGTTTGCTTAGCATTAGTTTGCTGGCTCAAAAGCATCTGGCAATGCTCTTATTAATTTCAATCGGTTTGTTTTTAAATTTTAGGATTAAACATGTTTAACAAATTGGATATATCCTTTTTATCAACATGCAACCCTAGTGGATAGCAATTCCTGCTAGAACCAAAGATGTGAAGAGAAAGTTTTGTGTCTGTAAAAGTCTGCAACATAAAAAAAATGTCTGCTAAATGTCTGCATCGTTAAAAAAGTCTGCAACAAAAATGAAAAGTCTGCAAATTTACAGACATGTCTGTGAATATGGCATCCCTGCGGTCGGGTTTCCATCCTTTATTCATGCAGCTACCAGCTGTGATAGTGATTGATAGGTTTTTACCGAATGATTTAAAATGGAATGTTTATCTTCATATCAAATGATCTGCATGATATGGCATTTTTAATGCAATTTTGGCATTATCATTTTTCATGCATTCGCACTTGAACGGGAGTTAATTCGTTTAGCGTATTATTAGCTCAACATTCGAAGGAAAATAATCTAGATTCTACACTCAGCGAAATAAACTTCCGATATTCATAGGATTTCATTATGAAATATAAGGATGTTGAAAAAACTAAAATATGGAGCAGTGACTTGTCCACTAGTATATATCAACACTTGTAATCAGGAAAGCTTAAAGGCTTAGAAGAACAACGGTGTGTGTAATAAAATCCATTCATAAGTCAGCCTTTTGAAATTCCTAAGCACCCTAAGTTGTACCTTATGAAATTCTTAAATTTATTTGTCTGAGTGTAGAAAATCATTGTCCGCTCTATAGGCCAGTTCGACCTAAAAAGTAAAGCGGTAACGGAATTTTGTTCAATATTACCAAGCGGAATTTCGACAACTGATCTACATGGAACGAAATGTCACCTTCACTTACGGAATAATCGAGCGGAATATTTTTCCGTTAGTAAAAGTGACAGCTCCCATTAGTTTGCGTGGAAATCTTACAAATGCTAATTTTATTTTTCGTTCTTTTCCGATGGATAGAAACTTCTTTTCGATTCTTTACTTTTCCGTTTCAATAAACGTAATTAATTTAACATGGGTTTGGTATAGAAAATGTAATTTCTTTCGAACACGATACCGACCTTATCATTCGAAATTGCGATTTCAATGTCTCGATATGAACCGACGGGGGATTTATTCTACGGGAACTGACACTATTCGGCTCACTACCACGACCGCTGTTCTTCACGCGATGCTACCATAGACTAACTCTAAGACCAGTAGGTCCCATGCAAAAACGATTTTTTTCTTGGCTTAGTCAGTACTAGAACATCGTCCCAAGCTCGGTCCCAAGCTCAATAATGCACCCCTAATAATGAACTCACATGAACACACTCTCAAATACTCTGTCAAAATAACACAGCAAATCAAAACAAAGGCGCAAATATGTATAACAAGGTGCTGGCTTCAAGGTGTAATTCGGACCAAGGGGTTCTACAACAGTGAACCAATTTCAAATCGCTAGTTACATATTGATTGTTGATGCTACCAACAATCAATATGCAACTAGCGATTTGAAATTGGATCACTGTTGTAGGACCCCTTGGTCCGAAGTAAACCTTGAAGGCAGCACCTTGCTGTACATATTTTCGCCTTCGTGCGGTGTTATTTTGACAGAATATTTGAGAGTGTGTTCGTGTGAGTTCATTATAAGGGGCGCATTATAAGGCTTGGAACCGAGCTTGGGGCCAATGTGCTAGTACTGACTGAGCTAAGCAAAAAATCGTATTTCTTCGGGACCTACTGGTCTTAGAGTTAGTCTATGATGCTACTCCTGGTGTGATTAAAGCTGTCCAAAGTGGGGCTCAGAGGTAACAACGACAAGAAAGATTTGTTTATTCGATGGAAATTGTTTTTTTCAACTTTCACGGCTTTAGCCCATATAGGGAAGCCTCTAATGACAGCACACGTCAGAAACACTCCACAATCAAGATCGTTAAACAAAAATCAAATAAAAATAAAAATTCAACCGAGCAAAAATGACAAGAGAAAATTTATTGAGTCTCGCCTCGAGCACCGAAAACTACGATAATAGAATTTTGCAAGATGTCGTCACTAGTGAACGTGTGGTTCATCCTGATGAATGGAATTCAGTTTTGACCAGGGGCCTGGCAACCCTATCCTTGTTGCTAGCGTTTGACAGTATGCAACATATCACGGGCCTTATTTGAATAAGGCCCGTCTGACGTTTGTTCCTACGGGCACGAGTGGCAGTATTGTTTACAAATAATGAATCTTTTGATGTTTGGATGTTAGAGATGTTGGCTAAAGCAAAATGAATTCTCGCCAGCTCCTTGGTTTTGACAGGTATTCGTGGTTTGTTTGTTTTTGAATTCAAACAGATGAAATAAACAAACCACGGACTCCTGTCAAAAGAAATTCATCCGATTCATTTTGCGAGGTTATGTTAGGTTGGTGTAAAACTCAATTGCTGTTAAGCATAAGAAAGTGTTGATCTTAGCCCTTTGACATTCATCATATGACATTCGGCATATCCTGGGCTCAAATTGATTTGGGCTTGCTGTCAGCTGACAAATAACTGTTGAACGTTTTGTTTTGGTCATTTTGGTCAAACGCGAAATACAAAATCCTCTGCAACTAGGATAGACTGGTGAAACATAATAATTTATGCGATTAATACCAATGTTTTGGCACTCCAGCACACAGATGTTTTCGAAGCTAAAATTGGTAAGTTTTTGGGATGACTGCGAAAAACGTTCATGGCAAAACAGAATAGCACGATGATGACAAACCGGATGATTTATTGTATTAAACATTATGTTATGCATGAGTAAAGATTTCTATTCTTTAAATAGTGTCCTTCAAAAAAAAAAATTTAAGGGAGCTTCTGACGATTAGATGGCTTGAATCGGATTATCTTGGTGGAAGAGCACCTTTTTCTTCTTTTTTTCTGGGCGACTTCAGCCTTCAAACGATCCAACAAACCGATATAATAGACGCTATTAATTGTTTTCCATGTTCCAATTAGTCAATGAATAAAATTCCATGCGCATCCCAAAATACAGAGGCCATTACCTTCCTAACCGATGTTCGAGTCCTTGGACGCTTTGGACGGTTTTCTCTGTCTGCACGCCACTCAGCAGACTACCGATTTGATTCCGGAGTGAAGTGGTGAATCCATGTTTTATCCATTGTGATGTATTGACGCAAAAACTCCTTCTCATTTCGCGTGAACATCTCCAAACAGCTCTTTGAATCATCGACTCGTTGTTGTCTTTGCTCTGGTGCACCCAAAATAAAAAAGCAAGATTGTAATGCAATTTCGCATGATTTGGTTTCATTCTCGTAATGGATCGCAACTTGGAGAAAAAATGCAACATTGGTCGTGGGTAAAAAAGAAACACATCAATTCGCTTAAAAAAATTCAATGTGTGCGTGAGGTTGTGCAGTTGATTAGTAGTGGTAAATTCAAAGTCTCACAAAAAAAAAGATTTCGACACGCTACTGAGAGTCGAGCCGCGACCGTCAGCATGACGGCTCTTCATTGTAACCATCCAGTTACCACAACAAGTTGAGGTAAATGGAATAAAAGCCCTACAGTTGCATCGTTTGTTGAAGCACTCAACGTGTGAACAGTAAAGCAAATGTCGGTCGCACACACTCACATGGCTTCGTTTATTTCATAAAACGCATGGTGACTTGATGAGAGGGCGATAGGAGGGTGATGACGAGTGCAAATAAAAATAGAACACTTGATAGCGGAATAGCAACAGTGGCATATGGCGTAGCAGCGTTCTGTGCCATTGTCTCACCCATATTGAGAAGTGGTTGACGGTTGAACAAAAACCCAACGGTTGCTGCGACTGTCGAGGCACTAGGCACACAGCGATAAGCGCTTGCACACACTTGCATGGCTTTGTTTATACCATAAAAAGCTTTGTGGATCATGGGCAAAATTGCCTTTCCAGAATCATGCGGATTTCTCAAGATATGATTGCAAAAAATCATCATATACAGTTAGTCGCAAAATTGAGTGCACACCTATAGTTTCATTAGTAATGTAACGTTTTTCAGGGATTAAAAGAAATTAAATGACATCAATCATAGTTTAACAATAACTTTATTTCTCTTCCATATGATTGGTGGGCTAAATAAAAACAATAACAAATGAATTCATTACAAAAAAAATTAAAAAGAAAAAAACATCAATTCTAACCTGGCAAAATTGAGTGCACAGTCATCTTTTTATTAATAAAAACAAGTTTAAATGCCCGTAGACATAAAAAAAAACAAATTATTTAATATTTGGTGTGTCCTCCTTTGGCCTCCAGCACGGCTTGTAAGCGACGCGGCATCGACTCCACTAGCTTCTTAGTCACCGATGATGGAATATTCTCCCAAATGTTCTGAATCGCCGATTTGAGATCCTTCTTATTTGTTGGGTTAACATTTTTTAGTCGATTCTTAACCTCACACCACAAATGCTCAATAGGATTTAAATCAGGTGATTGGGGAGGAGTTTTGAGTTGTTTCGGGACATTATAGAGCAACCACTCACTTACTACGTAGGAGGTATGCTTGGGATCATTATCTTGCTGGAAGTAATAAACCCGTGGTAATCCCAATTTTTGCACCGAAGGTTGAAGATTTCGTTTCAGGATGTTGAGATAACCCATTTTATCCATGGTCGTTTCTATAAACTCCATAGTGCCGGTTCCACTAGCCGCCATCGAGCCCCACATCATTACGCTTCCTCCTCCATGCTTAACGGTTGGGCACAAATTTTGTGATTGCAGCTCCGATCTTGGCTTTCTCCACACCATTTGCCTTCCAGCCGATCCAAACAAGTTCACTTTCGTTCCATCAGTGAAAATTACTGTGTTCCAGAAATCCTGAGGTTTGTCCACATGTTCTTTTGCAAATTCCAGCCGCTTTTGATGTTTGCTTTTGAGAGAAGTGGTTTTTCCTAGCAACTCGGCCATGCAAATTATGTCTGTGCGCCGCGCGTCTGATGGTATCGGCACTAACGGGTCTTTTAATGTTGTCAGCAACCTCCACAGCCAGTTTCGGAATGCTTGTTCTAGGATTTTTTCGTAATGTTCTCACAATTTGTCGTTCATCTCCAGGTGTTAGAATACGCTTTCGCCCTCTACCAGCAAGATTTTTCACAGTCCCTTCGTATTTCCACTTTTTGATAATTTTGAATACTGTCGAATGTGGTCTACCAATGATTTCAGCAATTTCCCGCAATGATTTTCCACGGCAGCACAGACTTATTACCTGAGTTCGCGTATTAATATCCGTTTCCTGTCTTTTTGTAGCCATTTCGATTAGAACTCAGTTAAATTGCAGTAAACAATGAATTTGACCACTCTGCTAGCAGCTGACAGATGCTCATAGTGACACTGTTATAAAACATCACGGAATTTTCAATTGATAAATACATAAAATGAAATATGTTGACGAACACAAAAGTGGACACTCAATTTTGCGACATTGAAAATGGCTCATTTATCATATTTTCGACAATTCTAAAAAACTGAGTAAAAGTTTGCATGTTATGTGTGTGCACTCAATTTTGCGATGGACTGTAAATAATAGGGTAAGGGGATGTAATGTAAGCCTAGCTCCTTCATTCGGCCTATGTATCGAATGTGTCATAAATTGAACGAATATCAACAAATTCGTGTTGCTATTAGGATTATCGGTGTAATCCGAAGCAGTTGAGACAATATTACTTAACTTATAGTTGTTCACTTCCGCGTAATTTTCGATTTCTTGAACTTTTGGAGCATCATAATTTCATTAGTTAAGCTGAACAGATGATCTGCACGATCTTCAAGTGATCTAAATTTGGCTTAATTGAATCGATAAACCGAGTAATGCAGTCTGCATGTACAGAAAATAGTTGCACGTTACAAACTAACTGTTCACATAGCAAAAATAACAATACATTTACAAGAAAATCGTAGACCCAATGTTGGGGACATGTTCTTATGTATGTTCCGAACTATAGCCTGTTGTATCAATAACGTTGTAAAAAAGTTGTTAATGGAAAATTTTAAGTGGAAATGCATGATTTTGCGGTTGTTTATATTCAAGTGGCTCATCTAAACACAAACCGAAGGAACAAAATCACTGTATAGTGAATTATAATGTTTTCATTATTCAATAACTCATAAATCATACATTACCATCGCTTAAGTCTTTCGTGGCATTTTTACTTTAGTTTGTTCTGTGAAATGTTGTATTAAGTAAATTAAATACAGCAAATTAAATGCATGCCTTATATCATAAAATTAGAATAAAAACCGTACAAAGGCTGCTTTTAGTAATAAACTCATCGAATGGGACGAAGTTGCATCCATAAATAGACCCAAGTTGGTGCTTATAGACCGACATTAAATCCATATCCCTCGAATGTATCTGACTTTATAAAAAAAGTTGTGTAACTTTTCCTGATACACACTACCAAATATCTTATCAAACTTGTCTTAGCAAGTGGATAGCTAGTTGAATCTCGCCTTCAGCTTAAAAACTTTATGGGTTATAATGAAAAATGTAATCGATCATTGCATAATAGGCTGAGTTAAGGGACACATACCCTATATAATATTGTAAATATTCTTATTTTGATTTTTATAATTATTGTTGTTATAATTATTATAATATTAAATTTTGTATTATAAATTTTATTATTATCATTGCTTTTGTTATCATTGATATTGTTATAATTATTTTTATTATTCTCATATATATATACAACTTATTATTATTATTATTATTATTATTATGATTTTAATTATTATCATTCTTATGCATATAATATTTTTATTGTTTAATTTGTTATGAGGTTTCATGTGATGATTATTCTATTTATTAATGAGTATTAGTGCCATGTTTATGTTATCATGATAAATACTGAGAATATTAATATTATTATAATCAATTTAATTTTCCTGTTATATATAAATTTGATTGTTATGATCAAGATTTTTTTTAAATTTCGATTATCATGGCAATCATGATCGTAATTATTTTATTTTGAATAGGATTTGTTATTTTGATTATTGATTAATATAAAACTAAGTTTAATTACATTTATTAATATCATTATAAGAAATTCAATATTCTTTTTTTTTTCCGTCGGCCTATTTCATCACATGGTGACAATCACCGACGCCAGAGAGACGACTCCACCACCTGGACTCTATCTATCGACTCATGACTATGAACCGGGACCAACGACTTTACTTACCATCCGAAGGAAGACGTGACCAGATTTTTTCACCTCAGAAAAACCACCGACGTCAACTGGGATTGAACCCAGACCCACTGGAGTGCCAAGTAGCAGTCACACTTACCACTGCACCACCGATGTTGGTTGAAATCCAATGACGTATTATCATAGAATAATGATACAAAAATTATGATTGTTATTTTATTATGAATAATAATAATTCCCATTGTGATTTCTACACTTATTTTTATTGTCTACTATGATTATATGTTTTTATTACTATTGTTATGATATGTGTTATAATAGCAGTCATCATATTTACAGTAAATATATAATGATTTTAAATCATATTGTATTGATGATCTTAATAAGTATTATTAAAACAATATTTTAGGGATTATTATCATTTAAATTATTTTGGTTATTATGTTGTTCATAACTATCATGAGAGTTATGAAAACTATTCAATTCATATTATGATTAGTATTATTATTGTTCTAATTACTACTTCATTTGTCAATACGATTATTTAAATGTGAATTACCAATCACCATTGATATTTAGCTAAATTTTATCAATATTGTAATGATTTAAATTATAGTTATTATATGATTGATTAATCTGTTCATAATGATGATATAGTTATATAAAATGATAAATCTGTTCATTTATTTTTTTAATTTTATGAATTTAATGATTATTATAATGAATCAAATCACTCTTTTTATCATAATAGTCATAATTATTTAAATTACATTGAAAATAATGTTTAAAACTGTTACTATGGTTATTAAGATCTATATGATAAATATGATTATACTATGATGAATCTGATAACAATAATTATAATGATAGTTATTACTTCAAAGGTTATAACGATGGTAATGATTTTATTATGTTTATCATTAGTACAATAATTATCTTAGTTGTATATTTGATTTTAAGGATTACTTTTATTTCCACTGATTTTGAATTTCCATAGTTTTCTTAATTATTATTAATATTTTTATGATTATTGTTATATTTACTAATGATAATTGTATGAGTATTATTGTTTGTTTTAACATGAATATTTTGATATTGTGCTTTAATTGTAATTTGGATTAATTATTATTGTTATCATAGTATTTTGATTACGGCTATAATGATGATTGTCATGATAATTAAGATCATTATGATGATTTTTATGATAATTTTGATTTTTATAGTAATAAGGTTTGGGAGGTTTAAGTTATCACATTTATCATGATAATAGCTGATCCCGGTGCGAGCGTTGCTACGCCTGCAACTAAATGAATAAACATTACACAGAACTGACGTCTTAATTTTTTTTTTGAATGAGGTTTTTTTTTACTAAGAAGTGGTTTAAATTTCTATCAGTTCATTCTTCTTACCCAGACAATACACAGTTTGTGGCTTTGTTACCTGGACAATTCTCAGGTTTGGTTGAAATTTGTGTTTGAATTCACCATAGAAACATTTCTTGCATTCAAAAAATCCCGCATACTAATTTTGGTTCCATTTGCTTGATTTGTTCTCAAGTTATGCAGAAATTTGTGTTTCATTTGTATGGGAGAACCCCCCCCCCCCTTTCAGAGGGCAGTGAGGTCTCAAGCCACCAAGAAATATGTCTCTCCTTAAAAAAAAATCCACATGCCAAATTTGATTCCATTTGCTTTATTAGTTCTTGAGTTATACTGAATATTGAATTTCATTTGTATGGGAGCTCCCCCTTTCAGGATGGGGAGGGATCTGAAACCATCATAGAAACATTTCTTGCCTTTAAAACCTCACACATGCTAAATTTGGTTTCTTTTGCATGATAAGTTCTCGAGTTATGTAGAAATTAATGTTTTATTTGTATGGGACCACCCCTTTCCAGAGAAGGGAGGGGTCTTTCCCGGCCCCAAAAATACCTGCATACAAATTTTCACGCCGATCGGTTAAGTTGTTTTTGCGTCTATTAGGTTCAGACAGACAGACAGAAATTCATTTTATATATATATATATATATATATATATATATATATATATATATATATATATATATATATATATATATATATATATATATATATACTAGCTGAACGCGGTGCGAGACCTTGCAACGCATGCAACTAAATGAATGAAAAAATAATAAAACTGGCGCATTTAAGGTTTTGAATGCATCTGGTTAAAATATTTTCGTTTGCTTGTGTGTGTTATTTATGCAAAAAAAAAGAAAGGTTTGTGTTATTAATTCAACCCTTGGACCGGTAGTTTCTACCGGTTTTGCTTTCTGCGTAGAAACATTTCAAAGACAAACGAAGCCGTATCCTGTCAGTTTCTACGTAATTTTCTCTTGCATATCCTAAGATTTACTTCTTGTGCATAATGTAGCACTGAGAGTAACTCAACTAATTCTTGACTAAAAAGGGGTTCAAACTTCTATCAGAATATGCTGTTTTCCCGAGAAATACACATTTTGTGTTTTAGTTGCATGAATAATTCTCATGTTTTGTTCAAATTTCTGTTTCATTGGTTTGAGAGCTCTCCTTCCCCCTCTCCTGAGGGAAGGCGTCTCGAACCACCTAAGAAAAAAAACCTACCTAAAAACCCCCACATGCCAAAGTAATGGCTCCATTTGTAGAACTCCAATTCCAAGGACTTGAGCTTTGCAGAAATTTGTGTTTCATTTGTATGGAAGGTCGTCCTCTTCCAGGCGGGAAAGGAGCTTCGAACCATCCTAAGAACCTTCTCCGGCCTCAACAACCCCTACATATAAGTTTTCATAACAGTAGGTATGATTCTCATGTTTGGTTGACATATGTGTCTAATTTTCATGAGAGCCCACTCCTTCCAGAGAGGGGACATTTCTTGGTTCCGAAAACCCCCACATCCCAAATTTGGTTTCATTTGCTTGATTAGTTCTCGAGTTATGCAGAAATTTGTGTTTCATTCGTGTGGGAACACCCCTCTCAGATACGGGAGGAGTCTCGAACCATCATAAGAACCTTCCCCGACTCCAAAAATCCCTGCATAAAAATACCTGTTGGGATAATTCTCATGTTTGGCTCAAATTCGTGTTTCACTTGTATGAGAGCCCCTTTTTCCAAAAGGGAGGGCGGTCTTAAACCACCGTAGAAACATTTCTTGCCTACAAAAACCTCCACATGCCATATTTGGTTCCATTTGTTTGATTAGTTCTTGAGTTATGCAGAAAATAGTTTTTCATTTGCATGGGAGCAGGGGGGCTCTAAAGGCGGAAGGGGTGTCGAACTATCATAAGATCCTTTTCCGGACCCAAAAACCACTGAATACAAATTTGCAAAGCAGTAGGCATAGTTCTCATGTTTGGTTGAAATTTGCGTTTCATTTGTATAAGAGTCCCCCTTTTTAGAGGGAGGAGGGCCTTTGGACCACCATAAAAACATTTAATGCCAAAAACTCGTCCATTCCAAATTTGGTTCCATTCGCTTGATTAGTTCCCGAGTAATGCAAAAAATTGTGTTTCATTTGTATTGAAGCCCCTCCTACTCCCTTCCAGAAGGCGAAGGATTCAAACCACCGTAGAAACATTTATCGTCTTCAGAAACCTCCACATGCCAAATTTGGTTCCATTTGCTTGATTAGTTCTCGAGTCATGGAGAATATTGTGTTTCATTTGAATCGGAGCCCCCCTTTTTATGACAGGGAGGGTTTTCAAGCCACCATAGAAAACTTTCTTGCCTTCAAAAACTCACACATGCCAAATTTGGTTTCTTTTGTTTGATTAGTTCTCGAGTTATGTAGAAATTAGTGTTTCATTAGTATGGGAGCCCGCCTTTCCAGAGAAGGGAGGGGTTTTTCACTATCATAAGAACCTTCCCCGGCCCCAAAAATCCCTGCATACAAAATTTCACGCCGATCGGTACAGTAGTTTTCGAGTCTATTAGGTTCAGACAGACAGACAGATAGACAGAAATCCATTTTGTGTATATAGATTCTACTATTGGTTCAATTGAGAAACTATATGATAAATGTACAAATCTGTAAGTCTGGCTTCTGATGAAAAAGTAAAACATAAAATTTAGAGCGTTTGTCCTGTGTCTTCAAAATTTCAATTCTAAGTGCTGTGTAGTATGATTTCAATCGCTCCATTTTACGAAAAACGAAATCCTGAATTGCCTTAGTATTGTTGACGGAAACTCTACGACGTTGGAATCAAACAAAGTGGCACCTGTAGTTATTATAATTTGTTCCACGGCTGCATTTAGTGAATCAGTTCATCACATAATTCTTTCTCCAATATCCAGTTCAATATCAACATCTTCCGCTTTGATATCGCGATATTTGACCCCATTCACGCATTAGGATCAATTTGGCTGGCTATCAGTGTGATAAACAAACCAATCGTTTCCATGGCAGTCCATTTTCCAACCGTTTAAGCCTAACGGTGTTCGGAACACTTGGAGCTCTCAACCGCATTGAGTCCACCATTGCGGCCGACCGGGTTGATGACTCTGGATATCATTTTCCAATCAAGAACCCGGAAGAGCCCCGTTCCAACGCCGCTGGTGTAACAATCGGAAGCTGCGAAAAACAAAGAAAGCCAGAATCGCCAGACGCCCGGGCGCCTCCACCGGCCGTCGCTGCAATATGCTAAAAACAACAGGTGACGGCCAAGTCAACCCCGGGTTGAACGTTTCCTCCTCGATCGATCACGAATGCTATTGCAGCACTTACTGACGTCAATTTTGGAGCAAAATTTCCACACTCCCAAAACTGTTCACCCCCCGCTGATGAGAAAATTTGCGCGAACGGTTGCTTTCTCAAGCCCGTTGCACTTCCGAAAAATACCTAAACAAGTGCAGTAACCCCGTCGGTGTCGGTTCTAAAACAAACAAAAAATCACGCATTTCCTTCTTACTACTATACCATCTGGACTTCTGGTTCCGAATGCTGTTCATCGGATCAGATGGTTTTTCCTAAACGATATTGATTTGCACCGTTCTCGTACATACTCCCGATGTTCTAATGAGAGCTTTGGAAATGACGTACTTCCTCTCATCTTCATACACGGGCAGCTAAGTGCTCGCTCCATACGAGGGAAAAAGACACTTACCAAACTTCCTATATTCGCCACCGGCCACCGCCTTAGAATGAGGAAAAACGCCGGTGAAAGAACGCGGAACCGATCGATTGCACGCACGCGGCGTACAATTAAAGGTAGAAGAAATTCTAAACATATGCTCGAAACAATTAACCTCCTACCAAATACGCCCATCCCAATCTGTTTCCCCACGTTTGCGAGTGTACCATTTTACCCCCACGGTGGAGCTGGTGGAGCTGATAAATACCACCCATCAGGCCCACAAGGCACAGCAAGTCCGAATTCCAAAATATCGATCTACTTCCCCTCATCCGCATTCTCCGGTGCGAAAAACAGAACGATAGAGAGAAAGAGAGATAAATATACCGAGCTTCCAGCACATACGCCAGCATATGGGATAAACGATGCTTTTACTGCGGTTACTATTCCCATCCGCCGCTTATGATATGATGATCGCGATCGGCCCAGGCCGGTTAAGCTCTGCTCGTAAAAAGTGAAGCAATTTCAAGAAATTCTAAAAGCACCTGAGCGTACCCATTCGGATCAATTACTCGAAACTAGATAGGTGGGTAGGTGGTTGGTGTATCAGGAATTGTTGTGTTTTGTTGTTTCGTTATGAGCTGGATGCAGAAGGTGCAATTCGAAGGCGAGCATCCAAAAGGGCCTTAGTTGCGTCCGGAAATGTCTTGCGAGGTGAGGACAATAGGGTTTGATTGAGTTTGAAGATTGGTGTCCTTGAATTGATCATTCGTTGAGGGAGTCAAAAGTTACGTTTTGTGACTTAAGCCTTTATGAGAGCACTCTGTTGAAAAAATAATTTTAACCTCTTGCCGCTTTTCCGACTTCCTTTGTTTGCTTCCGTTTTTCGCGCTATCCGCTTTCGGCCTGACTATTTAAGAGTTTTGCGGATAAGTGCAGCGTTTAGGAAATGCTTCTTGTTTTTCTGGGTTTCACTTACCGTCTTGTAACGACTACGAACGTTATGAATAGAGCCGGCAGTTCATTTGCATGACTGTTAATTTCCTTTTATTAAGGGGCGAAATAGATATAGTTTTTGTTTTTTTTACAAATAACGCTAGCACAAAAATGAAAAAATGCATATGTTTTTACACATTAGCATTATCATGTGCATTGACATGTCACTATGAAATGGATCCATTTACTGATACGTTTCTGTATGCAATAATCTCCTCGAAGAGACTCCTTGATCACCTGGCCACGTTTATGCAATCGTTGGAGATAGGAAGGATTTGATTTCTACCTTAAGAAGAGGCAGAAAATCCACGCAGCTATCAGTAAATATAAAATGGAAAAAAGTAAATGAATAGTCGGTGATGATAGTTAAACAGAATGCACTCACGGGTAATAATCCACACATATTTAATGGCAAAATCCATACAAAACTCCACATAGTACTGATGTCTTCACGCATAAACAGCACCCTCTGAGAAAAACACAAGTGAAAAGTATGTGTGGCCACACATAGTGGTTATGTTTACACATAGAAGGTATGTGTGGCAAAAAGCCTTTATGTGACACATAAATATTACCATTTCTTTTTCATCAGTGCTGTTTGGTGTACAGAACCAGTTTTTTTTTAAATGGTCGATGGGAGCATCTAGTCTAAAAATGTTCAGTGATGCTCCATTTTTCTTCAAACGGTTGGGACTTGAGCATTAACTGTAGTCCTTGACCCACATGGCTTATGGTTTGAGCGCCATTACTCGTTTTCTGACAAGAGAAGAACGTTTTTCCTCTGATGATAGGGACAGGGTCATTAATTCTTGTTGTAGCATTTAAAGCTAAACATATTATCCAATCTCTACTACATAACTATATCATTGAGCCTGATATAAAGGGTATTCCGATCAAATTTGGTCAAACAGTAGTGTGTGTGAGTCGATCAAAGTTTTTATTAATAAGTCAAATTCTTTTTCGTTTCAGTTCAGTTAATACAGAATACAGGAGTAATATTCAGCTAAGCTTACTTTATACCGAATGCAAATTACCGGGTCTTTCGTTTTACACCTACCATAAGATTTTGTACAGTCTTTTTGTCCACTTTATTCGCCGCAGAACGCCAGTTTGCCTTGAACTCGCTCACAACAGCTTTTTGAGTCTTTTTAAGGTTCCGGTTGACGATGGCCCAATATTGTTCGATTGGGCAGAGCTCTGGCGTGTTGGGAGGGTTCTCATCCTTGGGCACCACTTGAACGTTGTTGGCAGCATACCAAATCTGGAATAATTGTGTCGCTTCAGGAAAGGCAGTAGACGTTTTTGTAGGCACTCGCTCAGAAAAATTTCCTGGTTGATGGTTTCGGTCGCAATGTAAACGTTGCGTTGACAGTTTTATGTGTTTGAAAATATCTGCCACCTTTACCCGTCCGGTTGCCGTATAAAATTCCTGTCCACGAAGCTGTTTAAAGTCTGCCTTGACGTAAGTTTCATCGTCCTGTACCACGCAATCAAAATCCGTTAGCATCGTCGTGTACAACTTTCGCGATCGTGCTTTGGCCGACGTGTTTTGTTTATCGCCGCGATTTGGAATCACCACCTTCTGCAAGCCGACAGTCCAGCTTGTTTTTGTAGCTCTATTCACGGTTGAAGGCGCCACTCCCAGCTACTTTACGACATCTTGGACGGAGAGGTTGGGGTTTTGCTCGAAACAGTGGGCAACCATTTTTGTCGTCGCTGTGGCCTCCGGCTTTCGATTTCCCCCCGATCCAGCTTTCCTGGCTGTCGACAAACGTTCACCGAACACTTTCAATACGTTGGTAACAGTTGATTTAGCCACATTCAAAATTTCACCAACTTGGCGTGAGAGTAGTTTGGATTTTCGCCATGCACGTGTAATATTTTGATGCGTTGTTTCTCTTCCTTTGACGACATTTTGATAACTGAAGTGCTAATCTCAAAATCAAAACAGAGACAAAATGGGAGGTGTGCAAAACATTTTGAAGCACGATGACATGAAATGCATTCAAGTCGACCAAATTTTGATCGAAACACCCTTTATATTGGCCTGATTCTTTTGATCTTTTCCATATCCTTTCCATAGTGCCGACGACTTGTCACTCGCCATGGTGCCTTCTTTGCAGTACGGATTGGAGCTTCATTGTGTTTCTTGGAGCCTCCTGGTCTTGAATCTCTTGGTGCAGGCCATGGCCTCTTCGGCGTGTAGTAGGGCGTGTTTATTGCCATCGGGGGGTCGCTTGTCGCCTCACTAATCACCTACACAGTTGTATTGGTGGTTATGTTCTCTGATTCCGTTTTCGATGCCTCGCCAAGAACCAGCCTTGACCGCCAACATTTCCGTATCAACTGTCTCGGGTCTCTGCGTCACGCTTTTAAATTCTTTATCGGTCAGTCCTGGTAGCTTCTTGGATCTTGATAACCATCTGCTTGCCGTTATTTCCCCTGCCGACGAAATCATGCAGGTTATCCTCCCTAGTTTGAGTACTTTCGACGTAAAGGTGAAACCAAGGGGTGAGTCGTTCAGCACATTTTTTTTCTGTGCCATTTTTTTTCAGTGTGCCTACAAGCGTTGCGTGTTCCTGTAAGGTGCCGAAGGTGCCGATGTGTTGACACTTCAAATTTTAATTTTTGCTGTTCCTGTCAACCAGGCATTTATTTTGGTTTCTACAAGCAATCAATAATACAGAAAACAAGCAGTGTGGCACTAAACGGGTCGGTTCTGGGATTATGAGGACATTAATTATAAATTTGTAAATGGGAAAGTGGGCTATCCATGTTAAGAAAGTGGTTAATAGTGGATAGGACGTTGTTCAAGTGGTTAAAAAAGTGTTTGGTTCTTGTGCACCTCTTCCATGCACCAAACGACAGTGGAAGGATGATAGAATGTAACTGAGTTGTTCACTATTTGATTTCTACTGCAGTTGATTAGAGGTTGAAGGTGCAATTTTGAGGTCTGATCGATACACAATCCCAATCTAACGTAAAAGTAACAAAAGCAGATTGTGGTTCAATTCTGTTAGTCAAAAGTTTTACGCAACTCCCAGTGCAATCCGATGTAGAGTCAAAAATCGGTTTCGGTATGAGCGCGTTGCAATTTGATAATGTTCCGCATTACTTTTCATTTTTTGAGGTGTCGGTCATCTTTCTAGTCAGAATGTTGATGAATGTGACTAACTAGGTCTGCATTCCGATCAGCCGATTTTCCATGAAATATGCGAAGAATTGTACAGCTCACCTTCACGATTTACGTGGATTAGTTTGCAGTCTCCAAGATTTGCAGTGCGAACTCAACATTCAAAACTCTCGCTAGATTGACGTGATGAAATAAACAAAGCGAAAAAAATGTCACCACCAACAACGGATATTGGCAAGGTTGCTGTTTTTTTTCTGAAAGGCCAATTGTCAAAAGTGTTCCTCAGTGTCCACAAATGTGGTATGGATTGAAAATTGAAGTAAGACGATTGTGGTTGGCACACTGTTCTAAGCAACCTACCGCTTAGGTGGAAACTGTACCGAACCATTATGATAAAGCAGAATGCGACCGCTAAAGCCGAGCTTGCAAGTTGTATCGCGAATATTTGACGAAGTTTTCCTGCGTGGTAATGGACAATAAACATATATGCAGAACCAAGTTTCACAAAAATATTTAGGTTAGCGGCAATATACAGCTGTGTTCAAACAACCAAAACTTGATCACTACTGGAACAGTAACAAGGAAATATACCCTGAAAAATGCCAAAAGCGATTGTTACCGTTCCTACTCAGCCATGACGCTCCCTCGCTTTATCACTGGCCGCAGGATGTTTCTGGATGAGCTATGTGCAAGTAGGTCCGTCTTGTGCCGAAGAGGGTGGATCCACCTGGCTGACCGGGTTTGCTGCCTATCAAGCGGTATTACGGGCTCTCGCGACGCGCGAACGCTCGCAATATGATCAACAAGATACAGCTGTAGAAAAGTTTCCGAAAATCTCGGACAAAAGTAGCTAAATCTGTCGCAGAGAAGTCTGCACAGACCCTAATAACTTCAGAGTCAGCTCAAAAGTTCGTGGTTTCTTCATGCAGCCTAGTTGAGTAACTGTAATTAGTTTTAATATGACTAATAATCCAAAATTGTATAAATAAAAAATGCATCTTGGACTGGAACAACTTTTACGGCTGTCTCGATCACTGTCTGAATGGAATCCACCGTAGACTACTCTTTCCGGAAACAACAATGCATGCTCGCTCTCGGTAAATTTCGTAAGCCTGTTGAGGATGATCCTTGCTAGGAGTTTCCCGAGCGTATCCAACAGGTATATTGGCCTTAACGATGCTGGATCCTCCGGAGGTTTTTATGGCTTCGGCAGCAATACTAGTGTCTGTATTTTCCACCTGTCCGGGAAGTAGCCTTCCCCTAGACATTTCTGTAAGCATATCCCTAAACATCCGGAAATGCCTGAATCGCCACTTTCAGAGCCACGTTAGGGATTCCATCCGATTCCACCTTCTTCACCTTAACCCCTTTAAGTAACTTCCAGCTTTGCCAAGGCTTCTAGCAGGCTGCGTTGGTACATCTGCTGCCCCACTTCACAGCCCAAGCATCGACGTCTCCTCCGATGACGACCGGTATTCTTCCGATGAGCTTTTCAGTAAGTGCATCCAACATCTGGTGGAACTGCTTCATGGTCCACTATGGGGGTGCATAGTAGCTGCCTACAAAGATCCCGTTGACTTTGGCAACTACGAACCCTTTGCATGAGCTGAACATTACTTCCCGGATGGGGAAACTGCCCATCACTTCGCAGGTACTCTTCTAATGGGAGTTTGGGTTAACATAAGTAAGTGAGTAAGTATGTTAGAACTACTTATGATTCGCTTCTAGGAAATTCTTCGGCGGTCCTGAAAAGGGCCACATGCTATTGAAAAATTTATAAATGTTACGCCTTGTTTTAAAAAAGTATATTAACCCTACAAGGCCTAAGGGGTCACATATGACCCCAAAAGGAAAATGACTGTATAAAATCACAGACTGAATTAAAGTCCACTGTATTCGGCAAATTTGTTCTACATCAATTTTTATGTCTGGGAAATATAAATAAACATATGAGTTTAAGGCCTGATTGACGACCTAAAGGGTGTCCACGATGAAATTGCCACACTATGAAATTGCTTTGGGTAGAATTTAATGAAAATATGGGTGGATTTAGTTCATAGTGCATTATTTACATCCTGCAAGTTTTAAAGTCCTGTGATCAAAACTCGCGGAAATGCAGTCGAAAGAACAGCTCGTGCGTGATAAATTCTTGCGCATTCATCACGAGAACAAGGATCTCTCGCATCGTTCCATCGCTAAACCGTTGGGAATCGCGAATTCCACGGTGTCGCGAGTGATTAAGCGGTTCGAGGAACGGTTGACCACCGATCGGAAGCCCAGAAGTGAAGGAAAAAGTATTCCGTACAACACCGAACACAACGCGAGTTGGTCAACCGAAATCCGAACGCCTCCGTTCGGGATGTAGCTAAGAAGCTGCACCTGAGCCGAAGTTTTGTCCAGAAGGCCAAAACTAAGGCTGGGCTTCGAACGTTCAAGCGTACAAAAGGCCCTAATCGTGACGAGAAGCAGAACAAGTCCGCCAAAACCCGTGCCAGGAAGTTGTACCTCAACATGCTGACGAAAGTTGAATGCTGCATCATGGACGACGAAACATATGTGAAGGCCGACTTCAAACAGATCCCCGGCAACCTGTTTTTCACGGCCAAGGATAAAGTTCAGCGTTCCGGAGCGATGTCCGCACCAGAAGATGTCCAAGTTTGCGAAGAAATTCCTGGTTTGGCAAGCCATCTGCACGTGCGGGAAGCGGAGTGCACCTTTCGTGACCAGGACACGATGAACGGACAGGTGTACATAAAAGAGTGCCTCCAGAAGCGGCTGCTTCCTCTCTTGAAGGCCCACA
>JASCZW010010766.1:0-34950 GCA_034211315.2 Aedes japonicus | reverse complement strand
TTCATTCGTGTATAAAAACTAGTCATTTTTTGACTTATCAACTATAATCTTAAAATTGTGCAAAATATAATCATAAAATGAGTTTCCCTGATTTACCGTGTGTTTTCAGTTTTCGAGGCGACGCTTTGCTTTGCGATGTTTTGCGGTGCGGTGAAACGAAACTGACGCAAAGTCGCCTCGAGCATAAACTATGTAAACAAAAGCATAAAAATGCAAACTCCGATATACAAATTCGATCCCGAGGACTACGACTACGTTTACGAGCCGGCCGAGGACAGTTTCCTCCTCTTGGACGCACTCGAGGATGATTTGGAGGCAATCAAACAACAGCAGCCGTTGTTGTGTGTTGAAATTGGACCGGGCAGTGGAGTTCTTATAACCGCTCTGGCTAAGGCCCTAGGGATCAGTAACAGTCACTGCATGGGAATCGACATCAACCCTCATGCCTGTCGGATGACCCATCGAACCAGTCGGTTGAATGGCTGCTCGGTTGAGGTGCTGAATATGGATTTGCTGGGAGGGCTTCGGGACGGATGTGTGGACTTGATGGTGTTTAATCCACCTTATGTCCCAACATGCGATGAAACCGGCCAAGAGTTGGAAGAACATATTGGGGAGTTCGGTGAAGAGAGGCACAATTTGGTTAAATCTTGGGCGGGTGGTCTTGACGGGATGGTCGTTACTAAAAGGGTGTTGAGGGATTTAGATAGAATTTTATCCGAGAATGGCGTGTTTTATCTTTTGTTGGTGAAGGAAAATAAACCTTTGGAAGTGATAAGATTACTAGAGAAGAATGGTTTTTCTGGAAAAGTCGTTAAGGAGAGGAAAATTAGAGGGGAACATTTGTTTGTGATAAAAATATGCAGAAGATAAAATTGTTTTATCATTGTTTTATTCATTTTCACTGTAAAGTATTTATTACATTGTAGAAAGATTTTTTGTAACGTTGTATATACACTTAACATACAGAAAAATAAAAAAAGCTTTTACACAAGAAAAGAAAACTACTTTTTACCTGTTGGATTTAATACCATTTGTCTAAGATAATGATGTAGATTATTTTACATGCTGTCGAATCGTATAACTTTATATGCAGTTTATGTGGTTTGTTAATTATTATTCCTTCGAATGTACACATATTTGATTTACTTTCACAAATATACAAATATTATTCGTTTTTTATTTTGTAACATTGAACAACAACTAATAAAAACATAAATTAGGTAGCTTTAAAATCTGAAATCGTTCCAACTTATTTCGTCAAAATTTAAATTTATGACAGAATAAATTAAATATTCGTATCTCCATAGCAACCAGCGTGGATTTGTCTTTTTCACATTTTTATGAATGCTTGGACCTTGAGAATGGCACGTTGTGATGGTTAGTTCACCTCTCGCGGGAAACACGCAAACACCTTGCTGGAGGAGTTGACCAAACTGAACTCAAACCGATCTGCCATCGTTTATTTATGATCATTACTTTGTTCGTTACTTCGCATGTATGAAAATGACTGATTCGAATGGCATTTCCCCGCTACGATAGAGAGAAGGTAGGTATAACATTTATTTTACGGCGATTGGTGTACTTTTTTATTTGTTTGCTGCTTAATTTGGCATAAGCTACTTTCTACTGTGTAGATTGGTGCGCACGACAACATCGATACTGTATTTTATTCAGTGGGTTCTAAAAAGGGAAGGAGACGTGCAAAGTTCGTATTTTTTTTTATCAATCTATAAATTGTAAAACTTGGTACTACTAGCTAGAATCTCACGTCAAAAATGGTTCCAAAAACTTGCTCCGCGACCTACAACACGTATCCTGTATAAAGCAAAATCAAGTCTTATTTTCGTATCAATCAATCTTTTGGCTTTCGAAAGCTCAATTTACCTTTTTCTTCAATATAATCAGTAAAAATGAATTCGTCCAAAACAATAGTAAAAGGCACAAAATTAGCCTTTACACTTCAATAGTCTTATTTCGAGCAGCTTTGTTGTTTCTCAGTTGACTTACACATGTATTCATTTACTTTTTTTTAATGTTTTTTTTTTCAAATGAATGTTGTCTAGCCAATAAGCAGAACGTGTATAAATGGTTGCTGATCGTTGGTTAATCAATCAACTGTGAGTTCACGATTTGGGATATGAATGGAGGGGGGAATGGTGATGAGTATACTGTAATATTTCCTGCTTAAATGCTGCTTTTTTAATGTATCCTTTCATTGGTAATACCATTCAGTGATTATAATTTTATCTTCTCCATTTGTTCTTCTGATTTGTCTACCACTAGTCAGCATTTTGGTGCTTATTTACAAGTTATTACACGGTCTTATACCGGAAAAATGTTCGTTTTGCTTCAATTCGGTTTCGTTATACACTTATGATGAAATAGTTTCTCGTGATTTGTTGTTTGTCTTATATTTTGTTCTTCGTTTTCTGATTAGTTAAAATTATTTTTTGGTTTCATTATATTGTAGTTGTATGTTGATGTGCGCGTGGATGTTTCAGCCGCAGACCAAAACGGTGTGTCTAGATCAGAGAAGTTCATAATGCTGCTTTTGTATCCTAATGATGACTTGGTGTTCAATTCCTTGTTTGAAAAAGTAATAGAGCGGAGATTCGATTTGGTTAGACAATCAAAATTACCTAGAGCAGATGTTTCTATATCAATCTCATCACTAGCAATTCATTCTACACGAAAGCGAAGGATTGACGCGTTAGAGGAAGAGTTTGTAATGTTTGTTTATGAAAGGTGAGAGTACATTATTATGCAATGAAACTATTAACTATTTTCTCTTCAATTAGCTAATTCAGCCTAGAATGAATATAGGACTATGAGATTTATATGGGAACAGTAACCCTATTTGACCGTTATCCACTAATTAGACGTTAGCTTTGTTAGGAGTGACAGGTCGTACGTTTTGTAGATTCGAATGCATTTTAATGAAGAAACTGTGCATTTGAGATTGAATGCAGATTTTTTGTAAAAAAAAGGGATCATTCGATACAGATTTATTCAACACGGGTTCAAAGGTTTAACATACATTTGGTGATAAAAAAACACAAACTACAAGTGGAAATTTCCGAGATGGCGGATGGTGAAAGCAGATTTGAGGCGTTTTGTAAATTATGAGAAGGGCCATCAGAAGAGTTGTGGCGTATTTGTTACTAGGCTGTATTTATAATATTAGCTAGCAGTCTTTAGACAGTCTCCTAATAGCGATTTTAAATAAGTGAGCATTGTAGCAACAATCAATATAAAAATAGCGATTTAAAATTCGTTCAAGCTTGTAGAACCCCTTGGTCCAAAACACACCTTGCGGTACACCTTGCAATTCATTCTTGCGGTTTTCGGTACTAAATATTTTGCGAATCAATATATTTATTCTTAGAACCAATATATTTATGCTTGAGATTTTATTGACATAGTTGAAATGTAGTTTAGCCATGCTTTTCTTTTGTTTTATTTTTGAGAGGGACTTTAACCCTTCGGGTTATTCTTCCCTAAGTTTAGCCATGCGTTGGATAACGTTTGCATTAAAAATGGCCAAAAATGGCCGATTTTTCATGGGTTTACTTTCACCCGCACTGAGGAAACTACCCATGCAGCATCAATCATAGGAACCCATGAGTCAGCAGACAAAGTTTGACAGCTCTATCAGTCGAACTCTACACGTGATGGCAAAAACAGTGAACAACTCCGTTCAGAAGTGTGCGCGTTCAAAGAACGCGGCATCGTGCGGCACTTTGTGGACGCCGGATACGCCCGTTCCGGCACCTACAACATATTGTCACTATTAGACAACAATCAGAGCATCGAAAGAAAACTCGGTTCCGGACGGCCGACGACCCTGAGCGACAAGAAGCTCCAAAGGTCGATGAAGAGGAAAACCGAGGGAAAAGTGGCTACATCGCTGCCTGCACTTAGCCGGGAAGCGGAAGCCGCGTTCACTGGTTTCGGAGCTGCTGTCAATGACGCAGCGGCAGCGGCTGAATAAGATGATCAACTCGATTTTCCCAGCGAATCGCGACGCGGCGGTGGTGATGGATGACGAGACCTATATCACCCTGGATGGCAACGACTGGCAGGGCACTTCATATTTTACTTCCCCCACGAAGGAAGTGAGCTCCGAGGTGAAGTTCATTTCACACACCAAGTTCCCCAAGAAGGTGCTGCGGTGGCTGACAATCAGCAAGAAGGGTATGTCAAAGCCGCTCTTCTTTCGCTCCGGACTGGTCGTGAACGGGGAAATTTATAGTACGAAATGCCTGCCGGAAGTTGCGGCGTTCATCAAGAAATGCCATAAGGGCGAAGACCAGAGGACTGAAGAAAGCGTTAGTTCTTGAAGCCTGCCACTTTTGGTGTGGCGCTAGTGACGATTTTAACATTTTAAGCTCGGTTCACAATGGATTATATTTCTCTACAATGTTTACTTTTACCAAACTACTAGTATCAATAATTTAGGTACAACATTATAATTCTTGGCTGATAAACAATGAAAAACTACTATCGTTGTAATAACCACTACACTAAGTACAACACGGAAGATTTTTCTCGAATAAAATAACAGCAAAATACGACAACTTCCGTCGCGAATATTGTGTTTGCTGTATATAGCCTCCAATAAAACCGAGCTGTCAAATTAGCACCACACGCAGCACCAAGTTTTCGGCTTCACAATAGGGTATTATAGGGGTATGTGGATTATAACATTGTTCGATAGCAAATATAATAATATACCGGCAGTTAATTTATTTTGACGAGCGTAACTATTGAAAAAAAAAACAATTTCAAAATATTATGAAAACATGTTGATTGCAAGACCACATCATCCTATTTCACCATGAGACACGCTACAAAAAACAGACTACCTAAACCAACGAACCAACCATTGATTTCTAGCATACATAAGTTGACATTTATGTCATAATGGGAGCCCCTGTGACTGATAATTAAGTGCCGGGAGCCCCCTGTTACTGAAAGTAAGTGTCACTTTGTGAAACTGCATGTCGGTTTGTGAAAATAAAAATGATTAGATTTCTCTTGTTTAAAAATCGAGAAAAAAATAGTTGAGATTCATAAAAAATATTTTTGTGCTAGGAAGAACACCCATCATCGATACAGATGGAAAAAAACATGTTTTTTTTTAAATTTAAACCCCCTATTGTTGTTCGTGGATGACAGCCGCTTTAGTCCCCATGGCGAAGACGCGGTGTTATGGCCGGATCTGGCGTCGGCCCACTACTCGAAGCGATCGTTGGAGGAGGTCGCGAAAACTGAGGAGGAATTGATAAATAAAACGAAGAAAAAACTCAAAAACATGCCTACACGCATGTTCTGGTCCGCCATGACGAATGTTCCGGTTAACTACCGGAAGGCCGATCGCAAGGGCGTTATTTTTTGCAAGTCAGCTTAAATAATTACCTACAATGGGTAATTTATCAAAGGAATTATCTGTCTTAGATTTTTTTTATCACCATTCTAAAAAAAATTTTTTTTTTAATGCAAACGTTAGTCAAGAAGAAAATAAAAATTGTTTTCCCCTCAGCATAGCACATCAGTCCCAAACTCGGTCTCAAGTTTAATGAATCACCAATTGAGTTCCAGATTTGAGAGCGAATTTCGTATTGCTAGTTTCATATTGATTGTTGGCTTAGCCACGAAGGAAGTTGTAGCAGCAATGAATAGGTAGCTAGCGGTTTAAATTGGCTCACTGCTGACAACCCCATTGGTCTCAAGTACACTTTTCAACTTGCAACTAGCAAAACATTCTTGCAGGTTTCTGTGACTAGAATCTTTGTTTTTGTTTTGATTTGCTATGCTTTTGGCAGATTATTTGAGAGTTGTTAGTTGTGAGTAATCTTTTCAGGGTGATGCATTAAGCTTGGGACCGAGCTTGTAACTGATGTGCTGGTTCCTGGGCAAAAACTATATCCATTTTTTATTGACTATCAGCTCCTGGTTGTAGCAAGTGTAAAAAATAGATGATAAAGGTGGATTCTCGTGAGTTCGCTAATTATTTGCAACTCGATCCTAAAAGTTCGGTAAAGTTTCATTTGTCCAAGTTTGTAGGATTTTCTCTATCTTCAAGTAGTCTCACTTTCAAATGAGGTAAACTTTAGCATACAGAAAGTGTATGCCTTGTTCAGAACAGCTAAAATTATAATATGTTATAATTCCTCGGTCTGAAGTCCTTGCGAAGTGACGCATGTTTTCGAAGACCAAAAAGTAACAATTATTATAAATGAGATTCATTTAAATTTCACAAATTAAAAATAACGCTGCTACTGAACTTTTTCGATTTAGATTCAACCAGCGGATGAACCAAGAACCAGAAAATGAAAATATATCTTGACTCAGCAAGTACTAGCACACCGGTCCCAAGCTAAATGATTCGCCCCTAATAACGTAACTCTCACCAACACACCCTCAAGTATTGTGTCAAAATAACATACACTCCCATTTCATTTTTACTCAATTTTTGAGTACAATTGTGTACTATCTAGTGGAACAAATCAAATTTTGAGTAGAAAAAGGGCCAAAACAGGGCAACAGCTCCAAACTTGTATTAGCAGGAATTCTGCCTTTATCAGATCGTTTTGTGAACCTACCGTTCCGGTTACTCATCCGCTTATTGAACGAAATCCTCAAACTAAGTTTATGACTCTGTACTATTGAGTCATGACTCTGGAGGAGAGCCCTGCTTCGAATGTTTCTAATCGTGATTACTCCCAGAGACTACTCTAGTTCTGCTCAGGGTTGCGGCTTATCGTTTTGGCTCAGGCATATTTCATTTTGCCAATCATCTCCTTTCAGAGGGTCGGTTTGATATAATATGATGCATGACAAACTTGTAGTGACATGAGTAGACCTACAGCTGCGTACTAACGAGTGCCTTGCTCTAACTCTATATCTTCGACATGAGAGCGTATATTCACAGTGATCTTCACGAACATAATCGCGTCAGTCGCCACCACGAATATCATCGCGGATATTCAGATCACTGCGAATATACGCTCTTATTCCTCGAGATATAAGAGATAGAGCTATGTATTGTTGGGCCGGGGTGCTGGGTCTACTCAAGCACCATGAAGTTCATCATACATTATATTTGGAATTGAGCTTCTGAGAAGACCTCAACGTGAATGGATGTGGATGAATCAAAATGATGAAAGCCACAACCTGCTGGTTCTGCTGTAGTTTTTGATCTGACCATGAAGCAAGAAGCTCATGGAATGCCAGATCCACTCCGTTCGAAATACATTCCATCAATTTTTGCTAGTAAGTTTGGCCATATCAGATGTGACAGGAAGTTTCACACCGACGGCTCCCAAACAAATCATGTGTGTATGTGTTAAAATTCAATCGAAAGTTGTTTATTTTGCACTATCTCGATCGGAGAACTTCTCGCGTACGAATTGCTTTTTCGCGTTATTTTTGTGGTGTTCCGTCTAATAAGCACTCCGTTTATCAGTTGGTAGTGAAGTTCGCTGTGAAAATCCTGTTTTTGTGCATATTTTGTGTTGTGAAAATATTGAAATATCGATCTATTATTCAGACTTCGGTGTTGTTATTGTTGCACACTAGCACAATTGATTGCAGAATCCACCTCCATCGCATACACGCTGAAGATCTACACAGAGAAAAAAATAATTCAGTGAATAATTTCTCCAGCGGCTAGTTTACACGGAGTAAAAAAAAATCATTAGTGAGAAGTTAAGTTCACTGTGAAAATCTTAATACTGAATTTATCATGAGTTCAGCTTGTGACAAGTGCGCTAAACCTGTCAAAGGTGACGACGAGTTCGTTTCTTGTATGGCCTTTTGTGACCGGATGATTCATCTGAAATGCTCTAGTATAAAGCTGAACGAAGCCTTCGTGAACGTAATCCATTCAAGCCCGAACTTGTTTTGGATGTGCGATGAGTGCGTTAAATTGATAAAATGTGCAAGATTTAAATCAGCAATCTCGTCTTTCGGTAGTGTGATCAAATCTATTACTGAGAAACAGGAGATCGCGAATGCCGAAATCAGAAACGAAATGGCAAAGCAAGGTGAGCTAATTGCCCAGCTTTCAAAAAAAATCAGGCTATCCACTCCGGCAATTATGGATCCCGGAAATCACTCTCGTCAACCACCTTTAAAGCGCCGTCGTGAAGACGGCTTATCATGCAGTAGACCTCTTAATGGTGGTACTAAAGCGGTTACTGATTCCACAGTGCTTACCGTTCCTGAGCCTGATGAGATGTTCTGGCTGTACTTATCTCGCATTCACCCTAGTGTGAAACCGGATGTTATCGAAAAACTTGTCAAAACGAGCGTGCAGAGTGAAGATTCGGTTAAGGTTGTTCCGCTAGTGAAAAGAGGATTCGACACGAGCCGTATGAACTTCATATCATACAAAGTCGGAATGGACCCAAAACTGCGCGAAGTCGCACTGAATTCGGATTCATGGCCGAGAGGTATTCTGTTCCGTGAATTTGTAGATAATGGTCCAAAAAACTCATGGTTACCTCGTATGGATACGCCGTCCATCGTAATCTCTCCTCTGGGTTCGTCCCAATTTTCCACTCCGATCTCCGGACTGGATCCAGCATGCTGAGATCTGATTGTTTGTTGGATCATCGTAAACCAGAACGCACTGCCTGTCGCACTATGGGAAACCCTAAGCCACCTGACCCAGTCGCGCTTGGCGTTTGCTGTGATCAAAATGACGTTGTTTCCTGCCTTCAGAGTCGTTCTGGTCCTGCGGTCGGGATTGGTAGTGGGGTTTCCCAACAACCACTTTCAGGCAAGTATGCTTCTGTTAGTATCAATTCTTTGCCTGATCTGCTTCCGTGTTCCAGCGCTGCCTCCAACACCAATTTCAACATTTCTATTGCTTCTGATCGGAGTGATCATACAAATGAAAATAGCCTTCATCGACCTTGTTCTACACCGGGACGCACACTTGCCGCATGCTCTAAGGAAGTCCCCATCCCTCTCATCGCAGTCGAGCCTCTCCCGCCAGCGACCAACAGCCGTCCCGGCCCTGCGTTTGAGTTGGGTGATGGGTGCTTCCGAACTTCTACTACAGGCAAGTACTCTGTGAATTCGAACAATTCGTTGCCTGATTCGTTCGTCGTTTCTAGTTCATCTTCTAGCCAGCTTCGATCAACGTTTGCAAGCAGGATACCGGGACGCACAATTGCCGCTAGTCTCGAGGAAGCCGCTATTCCGCTCAACGCAGTCGAGCCCTACCTGCCAGCGACCAGCAGCCGTCCCGGACCTGCGGTCGAGTTGGGAGACGGGGTCTTCCAGATTCCAAGTAACGGCAAATATGGTCAACAAACGGACACTTCCCGCTCTGATGGTATTTCCTTTCCCAGTGCTATAAACCTTGAACGTCGGAATTCGGACCTTGTAATCTACTACCAGAATGTTGGTGGAATGAACGGCCTTATTGATGATTATCGGATCGGAGCGTTCATGGATCATTGCTACGACTTATAGTCTTAACCGAGATATGGCTGGATTCTAGGACTGTTTCTAGTTATGTTTTTGGAGATGGTTACAGGCAGCTTGTCCGGCCCAGGCCCCTTCGACGAGTCTATAGAGCTCAGATTCATTTTTAACGTCTGCTGCTGATAATGTAGGCCCTGAGAAATTAATCGCTTAAGATGGCAAGATTTCCACCAGATTTTGGGAATCCGGTGGGGAACCCGTAGTATAAAAGCTTTGGAAAAAGTCAGCAAATAGCTTTGCAGATTCAGTAGTGTCGTGAGAAGTGGCACCACCAAACAAGATTTCTGCGGGTATAGAATTGGATGCTGCCCTATTTTTAATGAAGTTCCAGACAAAATAACGAATTGGCCTTCACATCGTCTTGAATTCGAAATACCATTTATCGGTATTTTTTTCCTCTCGAGTTTACTTCCTTACTGCCTTAATAAAAAGAATGTTTTACCGCTTTACGCCCTCAGGACGCAGGCACCGCCAGCCATCTGAACCTTTTTCTCGGCCTTGCGGGAGAAAAACTTAGCCTTGACGATGATTGGCTGCTTGGGGATGTGTCCCGTGCCAAGCAGCTTGAAGTCTTACATACATACTCACGGAGAGAAGAAGCTTCATCAGCGTTGTTTTCAGTCTCTAGCCTTTGGAGAAGAATCCGGTTTGATGAATCGACGAAGAGCTTTCCGAATAATATTCTGACGATGTCGCAAATCAGTATTCCACCATACTTCTCTGTAATACCGGCGAATGAAAGCATTGCGAAGGGTAGTATGTCGGCTTTTAGAATCAAACATCTCGTTGTAGAAAACAGAGACCGCTAGATTAACGTTGGATCCGTTGAAAAGGTGTACGCAGTTTTTCGAGCTCAATTCGTGACAAACAGCATTGATTAGACACAGATATCATGTTACTACCGGAAGATTTCCGACACGTCAGCGCCGTGATGTGGATGAGTGCCGACAGCAGCAGCTGCGGTCCAGCAGGACTTGGCCTCTAGGATATCGAGGAGAGATGGTTTGCAAAGCAACAAATAATTTATTTCAACCATATTTTGAAGACAATACCTAATATCCTGTTTTATTTTATGTTGTCTATTTTGTTTTGTTTTGTTTTTCGCTATGCTTGTCTCTTTTCTGTAACATTGGAGCAGCCCATTGTTTTTGGCTACATATTTTCAGCGTATCGTTAACCAAAACGAACCCTGCTGCTAACCTTTCCCCAACTATCCAACATCCCAGTGGTTTCTCGGCTTCCTAAAAAGCGAGTATCATTTAAACACGTCCCTTCCCATTCCCTACTTGACCAGCATTCGGGTACGGCCGGCGCCGTTATTGCTTCATAATGGGTCACCAGTTTTTGCACATTGAAGATGTATGTTAGTCCCAAACAAGCGGTCAATTATGCTCATGTTCATGCTCTATCCGTTGTTTTCATTTTCAGCTCATTTAAGAGCAGATAAATTTTTCCGGTTTAGTTAGGTATGGTTATGGTTCTTAGATCAGGGATTCACTGTGGTAAGTGATGCGATCAATGAGAAGACTGCTATTCAGGGTTTTTATTTTTAATCTAGGGCGAATAAAAAGAGGATAAGTTGCAAAGGTCAGGGGAAGGAACCCCAGCCTGGGATTGAACTCTCGATCTTCTGATGAGCTACCGAGCCGCGTCTCATTCTTGAACCAGTATAATACCATTTCAAAGTAATTAAGAAAAGATCGATAACATTAGTAACAGCAGTGACGTGGAGGTGGCGCATTACGAATAATTTTGTTCTATTCCTTGCGGGAAAATAATGCGATCAATTGGAGTAGTTTCGTCAAAAAGACATTTTCAAATGAATTCATTTTTCCTAAAAAAAAAAAAACTATAGAATATTGGACCGGATTTCTGATGACAATTGAAATAATTCTGGCAAATCCTGGAAAATAACCGATATAATCAGTGAATTGAATTCTTGCGGACCATAAGTATTCTGGTAAGTTGAGTTGGGGATTTTGGCAAATCTCGGAAAGAATTCGATCAAATTTCTTAGACGTGTGATGAATTCGGAAGATTTCATCATTTCGGATTTCAGATCATTTCATACTTGCTTTCGCTTGTCGTATGCATAAGCAAAACGACTGTATCATAATCACATTACAACAGTGCACAATCCTTTTTCCAGTTCATGAATGAAATTACGGGTTATGGTTAATTTAGTTAAGTTAATTTATTCAGTTCGAAGCTTAGGGTGGGAGATGATTCCACCCGCTGTGGAGTAGAAGACCTGACTGAACAAACATCAGTGGAATTGAGCATTTGTTCAAACCAAGAACATTTTGAGCTGGGCCCGGGTATTGAACATTTGTACCAACACTTTTACCGATTGGATAACAAAGCACACTGAAGGTTCTCTTTTTGAGATCCATTACAATTCAACGTACAGAAAATCAAAAGCCCGAGTTGAATAAACAATCTTAAAGACAAAAATGCTAATCCATGGGAATATTTGTATCGAATGATGCTGTATGATAAGGTGCTAGATGAGATTACTGTTTCACGAGTTAAACGAAGATAGTAAAAGTGTACGCAATCAGACGCGTAGGAAACTTTTAAATATGGCAGTTATTTCAAGGAAGAGATTCAGTACATTTGTCCTAGCAGCCTTCATCAACTAGTTACCGTTCTATTTGTCTTCTCCAATTACATACAACTATCTTTTTCTTCTCATATATGGGCATACATTCTAAACTGTATTGTTCTGCTATTTTAAAATGTTACGTGCTAGTTTCATTTTTCATCAAATTTCATTTGCGCCGATCCAAACAAGAAAATGTCTTCTTCCGCCTTCTCCGACTTGTGTAACTGTTTTCGCTAATCTATTTAATCTAAACTCTGTATACGGTGAAGGAAATTCAGAATTTCCATCGAATTCATACGAGCGCGCGAACGTCTTCCACGAAGCGACACTCTGTGTGAAAAGAACTGAAATCTCTCCTAGAGGAAAAACAACGATAAGAGCGAAAATAAATTACACATCATATCTATCGCGCCTTCGAGAAAAAAAAAACAAACTGTTCTTCAGTTTACCAATAATCAACAAATACTTGTGGCGAATGCTTTGGAAGTTCCCTCGAACGGAGGCGAGAGAAACCGAAAACTAAACGGCTAATAATATTAATCAACAGAAACCACCCGTTTGTATGATCATCGCGTATCTTCGGCGAGTGTCCCACTCACTACTGCAGCATCAGTGCCGACAGGTTCCGCTGCAGGATCGTATCCTTGACCGAACTGAACACAACCTGAATGTTCTGGGTGTCGACCGCGTTGGTGAAGTGATGATAGATGGGCGTTTTGGTATTCTTGCGCACATTCATGAACATCTGCAGGATAAAGTTCTGCACGTCCAGAATCGAGTGCGGATTGCCGGTGAACTGCGGATAGTACCAGCGGATGTCAGTGTCCGGGTTTTTGACCTTCTGCGCTAGCAGATCCGTTTTGTTTAGGAATAGGATAATCGAGATACCCTGGAACGTGGTGTTGTTGACAATGGTGTCGAAGATGTTCCGGGACTCCTCGAGGCGGTTGGTTTTCCTGTTGGACGGGAGGGGAGGGTGGATTTAGTGAATTTTAGTTGCGGTTAAGGAATGGCAGCACTTACCTGTCCTCTGCCAGGACCTGATCGAACTCGGGCGTTGAAACAAGGAACAGGATCGACGTCACCGAACAGTCGAAGCATTTGGTCCACTTTTGCCGCTGCGTTCGCTGGCCGCCAACATCGACAAACACGAATGGAATGTTCTGCAATGGGATTATTCAAATGAAACGATATAGATATAGACGAGTATAGAGGAAGACAATTTATTACCTGTATTCTAATTGTAAATTCAAATACACCCTTGGTTGCTTTGCGACAGTGCAGTATATCACGATGTGTGGGAACGTAGTCTAACCTTGATATCCGGTCTAATTCGTCTAAGAAATAACTAACAGAATCACTCTGTAAGGAAGAAAGAGAATTGCATTAAAACACTTGATGCGAACCTTTGAATGCTGAACCGCAAAAAACAGAAAACTGAAAACGAACGCATGGATGGGAGTAACCAGTTTGTTACCGCGGTGACGGTGGTGTAATTGGATCTGCATGTTAGCGCCCTTAATTAATCTTGCAATGGCGTTAAAACAGTTTTCATGGATCGTTCCACGCTGTGGCGGGCGAAGCGACGCATTATTATTTCGAGAAATCATACAATTTCCAAAGGCACTTAAAATCATTCATAATATCGCTGCTTAAATAAGGTGGCGGTCGGTGGCAAGCAAGCACAGGTTGATGCAATTCAAGTGTCGCATTAGTACACGCGAACCGTTACGCCTAGATATCGCTGCATACGGACAGATACGTCGGGCTTGTTATGGATTTTAGTTGAAACGGCTTGATCCCACTTGTAAGAATCTCCCACGCGCAATATCGAACGCCCTAATGGGATTTGCTGCATAAGCTCGTCGTGTGGCATGGAGTATGGTGCAATACGGTATGAAATCGTGGGACTTATCGAGTTACTGGCATAAAGCTGGCGATTGGCTTAGACGGCTTAGACGGAGATTAAACGGATAATTGAACTGCGATATGGAACAATGTCATTGCGTTTGCTTGACATTTGGCTAGATTGGAAAATGGTTTTCTAGTGGTTGTACCATTCATCGATCAATTTGAATGTCAAGTTCGATCCAATGATAGTTCTGGGTTAATGTACGGCTATTGCATAATAATATGGCACGCGAATGATCGTAGTATTTTTCATTTATATAAATACTAGCTGACCCGGCGAACTTTGTTCCGCTTTATCCGATATTATGATTTACATAATTCCGAGCATTATGATTTACTTTTTTTTTAAGTAACTGCAAGCCAGGCTTGGCTTGTTTGTCACCTCAATTTTATAATAGTTCATTCGCAATCGATAACAGATAACGAAATTCAAATCATCGACATCCTTATTTTTCGCTCCCAAAATCGCACGTGTACTCAACCAATCATGGTTCTTATAATTCTGGACAATGTTTGGAAAAACACTCCCAATGACTTCCTCTTTCGTCGTTGTAAAATGACAGAAATTTGGCGGGAACATTTTGCAAGGCAGTTCGCATATTTGTCGTCATTTGTACAGTGACCGGCAAAAATAAAGATCCACCTTTGATCAATGTATTATTGTTGAGAAAAAACACGTATTTTTGAAAAAGTAGGGTATTCCAATACATGTTTCTGAAAAATAAACATAGACAAACCATTTCAGTACAAAAATAACGATCACTTTTATTCCTTGCATAAAATAAAAAACAAAATTATTGGAGTTTAGTAAAATACGTATCACATAAAAAAAGATCCACTTCATGTATGAATAAAAAAAATAATCGAAAGAGTTGGAATCAACTCTTCAATAGTCAATATGACCTCCCTTCGCTTCAATGATGGACTGCAATCGTTTCGGGATGCTTTCGATTAGGTTTCTGAAGGGTAGTGGATCCAACTCATTCCAGGCCTGCTCCAGTGCCGCAAAATATGTTTGCTTGTTTGTTACGAAGGTTTTTTCGACTCTATTGTCGAGAATTGCCCAGAGATTTTCAATTGGGTTTAAATCCGGGCTCTGGGGAGGCCATTCCAAGGGTTTAATCCGACAGGCACGGAAAAAAGCTTGTGTTTTCTTGGCCGTATGCTTTGGGTCGTTGTCTTGCTGAAAAATGTAATTATCTTCCAGACCCATTTTCAGCAAAGATTCTTCCATATTCTCGTTCAGAATATCTATATATCCCTCTGCCGTCATAATACCACTGATAAGAACCAGATTCCCCACTCCAAACCATGAGAAACAGTTCCAGGCCATGATATTTCCACCGCCGTGCTTCATGGTCCCTTGTAGATGTTTATCCTTCAGCCCTTCATCGCTTTTCCGCCAAATTCGCAGTTGTCGTTTTCTGTTGAACAGCTCAAACTTTGATTCGTCTGACCAAACAACACGTTTCCAGAACTCCAGTGGCTTATTGATATGGTTTCTAAGCTGGATCGGTGGGAAATCGAAAGCTGGAGGCCACAGCGACGATAAGAAGAGTTGCCGGCTGTTTCGAGCGGAACCCCAGCCTCTCCATCTGAGATGATGAAAAAACGAGCTGGATTGTCGACTTACAAGAAAGTGGTGACTCCAAATCGCGAAGATAAGCAAAACACGTCGGCCAAAGCACGATCGCGAAAGTTGTACACGACGACACTGAAGAAGTTTGATTGCGTGGCACAGTGGGGCAGCGAGCCCAGTGGTGTGAACAAAACCTCTAGAACCGCGTGTATGCTTGCTACAGGTTTGCAGTCTTGGAGAAAGTTGTTCAGTTGAAAAAGCGCCATCTTTTGACGGTTTTGATTAGTTCCTATTTGCTCCGCATACGTAGCGCTCGATTTTATCTTTTTAACGGAGCGTCCTAGAAGGATGGTTTTTCGACAAGTTGTTCATTGAATCTGAGCAATGTTGTCGAAGACGTTAAAAAAAAGCCGGCGTCAGTGGTGTAGAGGTAAGCGTGACTGCTACTGGCACCCCAGTGGGTCTGGGTTCAATCCCAGTCGACGTCGGTGGTTTTTCTGAGGCGAAAAAATCTTGGTCACGTCTTCCTTCGGAAGGGAAGTAAAGCCGTTGGTCCCGGTTCATAGTCATGAGTCGTTAGGTAGGGTCCAGGTGGTGGAGTCGTCTCCCTGGCGTCGGTGATTGTCACCATGTGAGGAAATAGGCCGACAGAAAATAAATAAGTTATAAAAAAAAAACGTTAAAAACCTACATTAATTGTTATTTTATATATTCTCCGTGCGAGGAGTAACGATTATGATGTTGAAGGAGATGTTCGCTCATCACCATGAGGCACCAAGAGTGAACAACAATGTTTTTGGCTAGAATTGAAAGATATGAAGAGAAAGTTTTTGATAGTTCCGCTAGTGTGCGGCAGGCTCGGAAACATAGCAGATGTTTTAGGAAAATTGAGCGAAAAGGGCATGTGTACAGTGGTACTCGAACCAACGACATTTTTGCCTAACATCCCACTGCGGGGTAGGTTAAAGCACGGACTAAGTCCGCCACTTCAACAGGCAAAAATGTCCGGTTGGAAGACGCTCATGTACCACTGTGGCTTGTATAGTTATTCTAGCGATCTATTGTGTGCACTCTGTTTACTCAAACAATTTCCTTTCTTGAGATACTCGTGTTTAAGTTTAATCTTTAACTTTCCTAAATTCAGCCTAGTGACCCATTCGGCCTAATGGCTTCCGGCTACTGATCTATTTGGTCTTCGACCAAATGAACTTCAGATGGCGTTCGGCCGTTAATGGCGTTCGGCCTAAAACGACCTTCGGTCTAATAGCCTTAGAACTTATGGTCTTAGACCTAATGGTTTTCGGCGTAACGTCCTTCGACCATATAGTCTTTGGCATTATAGCGTACAGCGGACTGTGAGCCGTTTCGTCTTAAACCATAACAATGTCTTGTATGCTTTGTGGAGAATGAAAAAGCATACGAATAGGTCAAAAACAATAGATAACTTTGTTTGTTCAAAGCTTTCTTAACGGCATACGCTGAAACATTCTCGAAGGCAGCCATTTCTTCAAAATTTAGAATTGATATAATTAAGATTCTGTACTAGATATTGAATATTTAATCAAATCAGTTTGTAAACTTACTTGCTGTGAGTAATCTGATAGAGTTCGATTAGATGCTCATTCACTAACAATCGAGGTTTATCAATTTGAAATTGCAAGGTAAGTTTGCGAGAGAGAGATAAAAGATAGGAAAAAAGACATGGAGCAGCGATTCACCTTAACGGTTAATAAAATTTGTGATAGGTGACCAGATTGTGCATTTTTTCCCCTGATTGATTATAAAATTCACTGATATTCCCTTATTTGTTTTAGAAATAGATTAAATTCTCTGATATTCACTGTTTTTCAAAGATTTTCTAAATAGCCGACACCCTGTACTAGGCTGTCTGAAGCCCCCGACGGGTTCCAATTTGCTATGCCACGATTGACCTTCATTCAGCAAACACACATTTTTAACGTTGATTAGAACACTTAAATGTACTGAACTTAAGAGCTTACCGAAAAACTCTTCTAGTTTGAGATTCCGGTTCGACCATACACCTTGGCCCACGTGATTCCCCGGAGTTATTCGGGTTTGTTTTGGGGTATCAAAATATGACCAACTGACAAGTTTATCCGGTATTTCACTGTTTAAGACAAAGGTTGGCCATAAAGGTTGACTAAAAGTAAATTGGTACGCCCCTCGCGCGCCGCTAGTACACCTCTAGTGTTGGGAATTGAAAATCGTTCAATAGTGGTTTGCGTTAGTCCAAGTCAGCTGTGTCGGAGAACCAAGCGAAAACCCAAAACTGGAGATTTTGGTCAAAGAGATCTTCCCGAAGAAGCGAATCTTAGTGGTCGTTATGGATGACGATACATACCTCACATTGGACGGCAACGACTGGCAAGGCAAAGGCTACTTCACCTGCTGTGGCTCAAAATCAGAGAAAAGGGGATGTCACGTCCCCTATTCTTTTAGTCCGGGCTGGCAGGGTATGGCGAAATCTACAGAACGAAGTGCCTCCCAGAAGTTGCCACCTTCATGAAAAAGTATCACAAGGATGACGACATGGTGTTTTGGCCAGATCTAGCGTCGGCCCACTACTCGAAGCGGGCGCTAGAGAAAATGGAGCGGTTGGACATTACGGTGGGGCCCAAGCATCACAACTCTCCCAACGTGCCCCAGCTCTGCCCAATCAAGAAGTTCTGGACCAATTTGAAGAATATTTAATATTCAAATAATTTCGTGGCCGACGGACGATTTAATAAAAAAGGCGAACAAGTAACCGACGAATATGCCTACAAGCTTCTTTTTTACCTAGAGAGTTTGAGCTGATTTCTTGTTTTCACGTATGGCTAAAGTTCCGGCTAACTACCGCAAGGCGGCGCCACAAGAAGTAGAATTATTTTTGTGAAGTTTTTGGTTTGTTTAAATATCTTTTTCCGGTTTTTTACCATCCATCCGAATATAGTCTCTTTTTTACTGCGCGCAACTCTGGTAACTAGCTGGAAACTCCTTGGTAATGTAGATAGGCATTTCACTCTACCGTTATTTTCCAAATATGGCGGCGTAAAACGAATAGTGCGGGAGAGGTTTCCGGTGGAGCTGGGAATATCCACATACACTGGAGTGCGTGGCATGTAAATGGACGTGACGGTGTACTTCGCCAACCGAAAAGGCAAGGCAACAAAGCCAATGCTTCATTTGCAAAGATGAGGGACACCCGATGGATTCTTGTCCCAAGCGGAATGCTCGGAGTAAGTCGAAAGTGCGTCGGCTAGAAAAGGAGCAGAGGCTGAAAGAAACTCACAGATGTGCAGTAACCGAAGCCCGTATGATCAAAAGCTGAAGGTGAGGAGGGATTGGAAACGCTAGAGGTGCTCAAGAAAGAAACGGAGGAACTTTCAAAATGCCGGTGAACATACAAATTCGTAAAGATGAACCAAAATACATGGATACTTGCGATCACGCGTTAGTACAGTTCACCGCATTTATCTTAAAGGGGATCAGTAGACAAAAAGAGTCAGCTAGAATTGAGAAGAAGTAAAAGAAGTTAATATAAAATCGCCTCCACGAATGAAGAAGAGCCCAGAAAAGTCTACAAGGTTCATCAATAGCCCCAAACATTGACTCCGAAAAGCTAAAGCGGTTGAGCCTTAAAAAATTTATAGACCGGTTTAAAAAAAAAAATCCACGTGACACCAATGTTATAATATCTAAATTTATTTGGAATTCGATCACCAGGTGGTGCTAGTGAACAAACAATTTTTCGAACCTCTTCAGGAATTGTTTTCCTATGACCAAGGGCTAACATACACAGAAAAAATAATGAATTTTAACAGGCGCGTAAAATTCTCCCATCGTTTAATTTCAAGCCAAAGGAGGCGTAAGCAACGATCAATGTTGTTTGCAATCTTTCATGCGCCATAAAACAATGTTTGCAATCTTTCATACAATAGGCTAGATTCAGGCGTTATCTGGTTTAGATTTACATGAAAAATCCCACTATTTTCTGTCGAATCTAGCATTCCCTTTATATGCATTAACTAATGCAGAAAATTCAATGTTTCTTTCTATCTGTGTATAAAGACCAGTTTGATTTGGAATTCAACCTCAATTGGTGCTAGTGGCCAAACAATCTTTCGAATTTCTGTATCCAGAACGCAATAATAAAGCCCAATTCAAAGTAAATTTGGACGCATTCACATGATCATAACTCAAGAATTAAACAGCATACATGATTGATTAAAACGTCAAACAAAAGGGTATTTATTCAGTATTTATTGATGCGTCGATCAATCGAGAAACACTTTTCACCAATTTCATCGTCAATGAAACATCAACAAATGCCTGTCAAACGTTGTTCCAACCACCAGGGACGCGATGGTGTATTAAACCGTGCGTCCAGATTTACTTTGAATCGAGCTTTACGTTTAAGAATATTCTTATGGTGATCACGGGCGGCCTAATAATAGTAAGTTTGATTAGGAATTCAACCAGCAGATGCTGATAGTGAGCAAAGTGAATTTATTAATTAAATCATCTCAATCATGTGATAAGCTAGGTGGACGGAATCTTCAGGGAAGTTGTTTTGATGATCTAAGGCTGTATTAAAATGACCAATTTGATTTGGAATGCAACCACCTACCTAACCTATGTAGCTCCAGAACCTGATGAGCTATTACGGTAGAATCTTCTATCTAAATATTTCGCTGATCAAGGGATTCTTGATATTGACCAGTTTGGTTTGGATTTTTTAGCCGAATATCTATGAAGTTACCCTTTTTTAATGCAAACGTAATGTTAAGACCCCACCGCATTGACTGGACGCTCGTCGCGGGATGTGCAGGCGACTGAGCTTTCAGTTCACTAAATGTTTCAGTGGCAACAAACAAACCTTCACCTTAAACAATAATTCCACACATGCAATGATCGAGAACATTGCTCTACACACGCTAAGATGAGAAAACCTAAAATTAGGTATTTATTTTACCTAAAATTAGGTATTGTTGACAATACCCAAAATATCGGTAAAATTAAACGATAATAAACAGTAATTTTTACTGACAATTCGGTAATGTTCATTTTCGAATATTATACGTTATTATTTACTTAATATTGAATAAATTTTACTTCACTGAAGCAAAGCGGCCGCTATATTTTCCGAAGTGAAAAAGTAATTAATTTTCTTATTAATCACTCCATTTATAGTAATCTCATTTCCAAATCTTTGAAGCAATTACTTTTGCATTCTTTTTTTTATTCTAGCACCGACGGATCCTTGTGGGCCAACAAGAATTTGGTGCAGAACGGTGCAATTTGGCATCAAAATTGGGTCGATGCAGAAAAAATATCTCTGTTGTGGAGGAATCTTGGTACGTAATGCAAAAGTGAGGTTAAACGTCGTCGATGGCGCTATTGCATAATTATTTTTTGAGCTTTTTAAGCAAAGTAATTGGAGATTAAAAGGGCAGAAAATGGTCGATAATGACTAAACTGACCAGTTCCATACAGATTAAAAATAGCCAGAAATTTATTATCAATTTCAGTTCTAGATACTTCGATGTTTAACCACACTTAAGCTTTACTTGGATTCATCCGTACTCTCTATTGCTACTTTTTTTTAATACAAAATAAAATCTGTCATGCATATGAACATTTGTTTCTCCTTGAGTGTAAAATTGGTTAAACTAATCCGAATAGATACATTTTTAGATTGCATGTCATTTTTGAAGCATTCTGTAAAATAAAACTACGAAAAAATATCCAATTTTGAGTAGAAAATAACGATAAACAATCAGTAATATTTAACGTTTATCTTCCTTTAATACTATTACCCAATATTAGGTAATATGTGATTACGCATAATTTAGGTATGTGCACTTTTGAGCGATTATCGGTACTTTTTAACGATCTTTAGGTATTCTGATCTTAGCGTGCAGGAACGTTAAAATTCCCAACCATGAAACCCAATGACACATTTTCATCCAATGCCGTTGCCGTTCGATCCAATCGGACAAGGTTAGGCCCCTTTCACTCCAGTATGCAACGGATCATCGGCAAACAAACATCGAACAGTAGGTTTCAAAATCCGATTAAATCCTTCCCAACTGCGTTGAACAGCGGCAGCTCGAGCTGCGGACCAGGGTAATGGTTCAATATTGCCGATTTAATTAGTGCAATTGAAGTGCCTGTCTGATCACAGCGAGTTGCATTCCTGTTTGGCCAGCGTCGTCGTCGTCGTCATCATCGGGTAGCAGAGCGAATAGAAGCAATTTGAACGTGTTTACTTTTATTTTATTTATTGATACTTTTTACAACCTATCGCCCCGGCGCAGTGAGCAGTGGATGGTGCACTTGACTTGACGGCGAACGATCGGCGTGTGTAAATATTTGCTGTTTGTTTTGGGATCGAGCACTGGCAAGCAGAAACCGGTGTGTCTGTGTTATTGAAAAAGAAAACAATGAAACATTTTCTCCTGATTCGGGCGTGAGAACTTTTCAAGTCTGGAATCGGCGCTTTTTAGGTCAAGGATGGTCGGTTGATATGGGATCGATTTTTCTTCAACTCAATATCCCGGAAATCACCGAGCAGCGGGGAAACGTGGTCTAAATCACAACACTTTAACTCTTGCACAATACGACACAGCGTCGTCGGCGGCATTAAATACCATTAGGTCGATGGATACAACTAACTACAGTTTTCAATCGCAGTGGGAAGCTGTCAGCTCTGCCACAGATTTTCCGATGCAGTTCTCGTGAAATGTGACTCCCGCGCGCACACGCTGGCAGTCGTTTGTGTGTTTTGTGTCCAGGATCGAATTTAGCATTTCTAATTCGAATCACTTCAAAGCAATCAGCTGTCCGATTATTGTTATTTACAAACCGGCGGGTAATTAATTTTCTCAGCTTATAGAGGCGGTAAATGTGCTATCATATTTACTACGATTTTATGGGTTGATTGGCAGTCTGCCAGTGAGGAAATCGGCGAATATTGTTTTTCAAACATCGTTGAGAGTTTCTTGGTTTGGCTATACTTACAATCTGAAACTCTCTCCGCCGGTCGTAGGCCCTCCGGATTGCTCTGTCCTGCCACAGGATGGCGATGATTGGCACGTACTGGTGGAACTGCTCGGCGTCCAGCAATATGCCACTGTGAAACATGACCGCCTGGTTCGCGACCAGCTGGGAGGTGGGATTCTCCCATGGTATATCTAGCTTATCCCTAGCGTCGCACAGCACTTGCATGCCTGGAAGGAGATAAACGGAGTGATACGATTGGTAAATGCAGTGAAACGCATAGTGGAGGTGGAATTCACGTAGCTGACAAAATATCGATTATATACTAACATGATGTATGTAATTACTGGATTTCAATTTTCAAAAACCCGGATTTTTTTTTCCGGAAAATGTCGTCCAAGAAAATGCCGTTGCAAATGACTCGGAAAGAGCCACGTATGAGAATTTTAATAGAAGTTTTTAATTTTGAAGTTAAATAAGGCGTTTCGTAATTTAGTTTAGTCCGTTGGTGTGTATAAATGCTCTGAGAGTCAGCAGTTTTCTCGAACCACCAATAAGAAAATGCCAAGATCAGCAATAAAGGTAGTTAGAATTAAATGGAAATTACTAATCTTTCTTCTCGTTTAATAGTTAGAGGTATTCCACTAAAAACTCACACTCACCAGGATTCAAAAATAAGAACTTATTGTATTGTTACTTGCGCGTAACAATGCACAGTGGTCCAGAATGTGATTTTAATAGGGACACCCTAAGCTACGTAGGAAAAAATGCTCTAAATCGATCAAAATTGCTTAAAATTATTTGTTCTGCAAGTTTTCCGAAAAATGTATGCCCTTATTTCTGCAAATAAAGAAGTTCGATTTTCGATTTCTCTGAAAATAAGGACCACCCTAGTTTTCATTCACACCAAAAGAAGCGCCTTGTTATTAGAAACAACTTTGTGCAAAACAATTTTGGTCCAAAGCTTCAAACTTAGGCTGAAAATGTATCTTTCCCGCTAAATTCGCATTCTGGACCACTGTGCAATGATATAACTTAGCTCCTTTTGAAGTATTTCACCAGCCGTGCAAGGATCATGTCGTCCATAGAGACGCTGTTGTAAGTTCCTCAAAAGGTGTTACATTTTCAAGTTTGCTCTTCCTCTCTCTCAGTCATGTTCATGTCCACTGGTTTGTGTAATGTCATTTCGTCTTACCTCTTTTGATTCATTTATCTGTTTGTTCGCCTGTCTCTTTTCATGTGTTTTACATTACTATCACATTATCCGTCTTAGTCAGTTATTGTATTCTGCCTCATTTAGTTAAATTCTATAGTTATTGTAGAAAAGTTTACGTTTACTTGTTTACAGGTCTTTCAAATTCAAAGTTTCAAAATCTTACATGCATGTGCTAACAATAATTATTTGAGTCGTGGTCAGCTATAGGATTCACTTCTCAGTGGCAATGTAATGTTTTATCACGCCTATTCCCTATTAGCGTCCGGCAAGTGAACTGCTACATTACTTCAACAGTCATCATTACGTTGCACCCGAAACTGTATTCACGGTTTGAGAATCGATTCAGAATCCTTTCCTGAAAATTTAATATTAGTATTGCTATTTTAACGTGGACAACTTTTATGAGGTTTGTACAATCCTACGGGAAGAACACCTTATGGACATTTGCATTGAGTGTTCATCTTGTAGGGTTGTCCAAAAGACTCATATTCATCCTAGGGTACTTTTTGGAGTCAAGTGGGGCACAAATTCCAGTTTTCAAAAATTTATAACGAAATAACTGCAAAGAAGTCAAGCTGATCAATGCATTAGGTCCTAAGTAACATTGAGAGACTCTCTTCGGCGACATTCTCTTTGCCTTCCTACGGCTATGTGAAATCATGTTCAAGTATTTTCAACACACCGAACGGTAATATAAAGGGTAATTAAGGAACCATATAATAAACATATCAGCAAATTGTTTAGTAGACAAACTATTTACGAAAGAGAAAGTCGACAAAGAGAATCTTTTAATGTTACTTAGGACCTAATGCATTGTTCAGCTTAAAGTGGATAGAAAAAAAGTTGTAAACTTTAACGTTATTAGAAAGGTCTATTGCCGATCTTTGATATATTCAATAGTTTTGCCAGAAAATGCAGCTCTCTAGAGCATGATTCAGCTAAGACAGATTAAAGCACCACCATTAAGGCACGACTTGATTAATCTGACAACATCAAATTTACATACCTGCACAGTCACCATCCATTCCTGGGCTATTTCCCTTATTGTTGACGACCGTTTCCGTTATTGCAACATTTACCCTTAGGGCCTGTTCATAAACCACGTAGACTAATTTTTGAAAATCTCAGAACCCCCTTCCTCCCCCCTCGTAGACTTTATAGTTGACTACTATAAACTAACAATCTCCTATAAAGTTTTCACTATATGTCAGATGGTAAAAGACCAAATAACAATATCCTGAATAGGCGGTTAAGTTCAGTTAGTATAAACAAATAGCAATTTTTTAGAACAAAATTTTGGCTGTACTCTATCCCAAAAAGTCACTTTCTAGAGCTTTATTTGAAAAAAATAGACAACAGCTCCATCTCTGTGGGACAATCTAGAACTAACTTGATAACGCCAGATGACTGAATTTTGTATACTGAATAACGTTGCCGAAGGCGGCTACCCTCTAGAGCTGCGTTTGGCAAAGATAACACTAGTTTACAGCATTTATGAACTCGGTAGCTGATCATCATTTCTAATGTGAAATTTAATGCAGAATTCAAAAATGCTGTCGAAAAAAATTTAAAGTAGAACAGTTTTCGAGATATGGATAAAAGTTGATTTTTTAATAAATGAACAAAAACACATTTACTTAAAATGGAATAACTCCAACACGTGTGATCTAATTTAAATTATTTTGTCATCAAATGAAACAAAATTCAACACCGATCCCCTAAACATTGCAATATTGTAGGAGTAATAGTTTCGACGGTATTAATAAGTATATATAATTTCAGCGATTTTTTTTTTTGGATTTTTCAAAACAAAAATGTGTGTTTAGATAATACCAAAATAACGCCAACAAAATAAATTGAACAAGAAACTCAAATCTAAAGAAAAAGGGGGCTAAATAGTGAAAATAGAAACCTTAGAAAAGGGTTTGAGCTGTTTAGTGGAATACTTGTAACTATAATTTAGAAGAAAAATTAGTAATCTCCATTGAATTCCAACTACCTTTGCTTATCTTCGACAGATACGCGTATTTCGTCTACAATGTGCAGACTTCTTCAGTGTCTCGTACTAATAACTCGACTAGAGAGACACTGAAGAAGTCTGCACATTGTAGACGAAATACTGTCGAAGATAAGCAAAGGTAGTTGGAATTAAATGGAGACTACTAATTTTTCTTCTAAATTATAGTTAGTGAAAATAGGTTGAAAAATTAGGAAGTTATGCTGGTTTTTGTAAAAAGATATGCAGGAAAAAACAGAAATGTGAAAGAAATACGCCCATCTCTCTCTCTCTCTCTCTCTCTCACACACACACCCACACACACACACACACACACACACACACACACACACACACACACACACACACACACACACACACACACACACACACACACACAGTTTTTTGTCATTCTTGAGCACTATAGGCAAATTTCTGTAAAATAAGTTTTTAAGAAACATTAGTCGAACTATAAAGTTCATCACTTTTGATTTATTTTGTAAACTAGTGTTATCTGCAAAATCTGATAACATGATAATGACAAAAGACGACATATTAAATACCTAAAAACTATGTCTAAGACGGCAACTCTCTCAAGCTTCATTTGACAAACATAGATAAAAAAAGATCGGGAAATAATATGTGATTACGTCAAAAGACGGCAAACGCAATAATGAGAAACTTTGACGAAGACGACAACTCTCTAGATCTTCATTTGGCAAAGATATACAGTATATACAGTAAGTAATAGTTTTAGTACACGAAACTGAATATACAGTAATATACAGTAATAGTATTAGTACACGACACTGAAGAAGTCTGCACGTTGTAGACGAAATACGCGTATCTGTCGAAGATAAGCAAAGGTAGTTGGAATTAAATGGAAATTACTAATATTTCTTCTCATATTCCAGATACAGGTATTCCACTAAAAAGCTCACACTCTCTAAGATTTAGTTTGGAATATTTTGTATGCAATTCTGTTCACACATCGAAATCAAAACCTACATCCCTTTGCAGCAGATTCCCGGGGGACAATGTTACTGGAGTTATGGTTTTACACCACCAATGCATTTTTGATACCATAACTTTTCAAATGGGGAATAAACATTGGCCTACACTGAAAATTTATTTCTCTCGTTTCGTAAACATGGATTTTGTACATAGAACAAATGTCTCGTATATTGATGAAACATTCATGATGCTTTTTGTCTGGTGAAATGATATTATTACACCTTTCTGTATAATGCACGAAATGGATTTCGTGCAGACCAGCCAATCGCTGCGTCTCTATTATCATACTCCTTGCATATTGGTATTACTGCTGGGATGGGCGGGAATAATTTATTAAAGCACTGTCGAGAGTAATAACATCATATTTATTAATCACGTATCTTCTCACAAGTCACCATGGCCTAGTGAGATCAACCACGGATTCAGTATCAACGCTTTCCAAAAATAGGATCGAATCCTATGTCTGAAACATTAACAAACGCTGGACAACTCCACGTGGTTGCGCTTTTTGTTTCAATTGCATTTTGAGTCGATAAAATAGATCTGTCTGTCATTCTTGCAACCACTAGAGAAACGTTTCTTTTTAATATGTAACAAAATATTCGTAGTTCATTTTATTGTTATCGTACAATGCACGAATGTTTTTTCTGTTTCAATAAATGCTTCGTGGTTTTGACAGTTGTGCGTGTGCCATTAATTACGAAGGCAGCTTCATAAATAGTACAATTCAGTTTCGTTGCAGAAAACAACGAATAGATTTGTTAGTTGTACCTGCAATTTCGTAATATAAACTAAAATTAATTTTCAGTATAGGTTGAAATTTCATAATTCTAAAAAGAGTTGAAATCCGGGTTAATAAGTGGCGAACCAGCCCAGGAGGCTGAAAGCCACTCTAATAAAGATAAAAAAAAAATCCGGGTTTATATTGACCCTAATGTCTTATGAAGAAAAAGTGTCAGTTTTTTTTATTTTTTCCGTGGAAGGTTAAAAACGAATGAACTCCGTGTCTTTTGCAACGTTTATATATATATACGACATTGTTCCTTTTGTACCACTCTAGTGCATATTTAGAGTAATGCCACGAAGCAACCTTTTTCGCAGACACCCCTTCACGTAGATTTTACCATTCATTGTGTCTGTCGTAATAAAAGGACAAGATATGCCACATCATCAAATTCTTGCCAAATTTTTCGGTGTAAATGGCTTTCACTGATCCAGGAACATTATTTCCGTTCGGTGAGGTATAAAACTGTGGTCCCGGCAGAGTTTTATAATCGAGTTTTATGTAGGCTTCATCGTCCAATTTTTAGGATAGCAGTTTGTCGTACAGCTTTCGAGGCCTCAGTTTCACATATTCAGCCTGTTTAGTGCTTCGTTTTGGCTGCTTCTGCTTTCGACGAGGCTTCAGGCCCATTCTCTCCTTGACACGCATATCATTAGACGCCGAAGTACTTAGCTTCGCCACATCTCGAATTGATGCTGAAAGATGACCTTTGAAATAGTCCCTTGCTTTTATTTCGATTGTAGGGTCACTGGGACTACCCAGTCTCGGGGAATCTACGAAAGAGCATTGTTGTCCACTGACAGTGCACCGTTTGTGCACAATCCATTTTCTTTGCTCGGGAGAAAGACCACGCATTTTCACACTTTCGAACGCAAAATTGAAAAAAATTACAACATCAGTTGATTTGGATGTAAACAACAGGGCGCAGCCAAAGGTTGAATACTGCACGCATTTTGAATTGACGGTTAATCATTAGTGTATTTATAATTATCGGAACAGTCTATAAACTAGTACCTGAACCGCTTCTTTTTCTGCAGCAGAATCAAACACAGTTGATCCTGGAAAATGGATTCTCGGGTCAAGATAAACAGTAGTCTTGAATGCCATGTTATCCAGCAATTTCCTCAGCCTATTTTGAAGGGTGTTAGCCAAAACGGACCTAAGAGGGTTTCCCGATTTCCTCTCTACCATCAACGTTGCTTGTAGCCACTGTAAGGCTTGTTCGCGACAAAATCTGGACATATGAAATTTGGAATAAAACAAATTTACTGGTAGTTCAATCGAAAATGCATTATTATTCATTTAATTGTGCATTATTAGTCACCATAAAACTTTATGGCCATTAGGGTCCACGCAGACTTTTCAGCAACCGATTTAGCTGCATTTGTTCAAGATTTTCGTTTTTTTTTCTATAGTTGTAGCTTGTTGTTTATGTTGAGAAAGTTCTCTCTTCACGCGAGCCCAATACCACTCGACAGGTCGCAACTCTAGGCAGTTTGGTGAATTCGCTTCTTTCGTTACAACATGGACTCCATTCGCTTTAAACCATTCCAAAACATCTTTGGCGTAGTGACAAGATGCCAAATCAGGCCAGAATAGCAAGGGATCATCATGGCTGTGTAGGAATGGTAGCATTCGCTTCTTCCGGCATTCTTCACGGTATATTTCCTTGTTTACCGTTTCGGTAGTGATGAAGCTTTGTCTTGCTTGACCACAGCTGCATATTGCCTGCCAAACCAAATATTTTTTGGGAAACTTGCCCTTTTTCTTCGTTCTGAAATGCTCCTATACGCCGTTTCGTTGTATGGCAGTATAATAAGACATTCCGGGAAGCTGCTTAAAGTCTTCTAGCACATAAGTTCCATCGTCCATTATCACGCAGCAAAACTTCGTCAAATATTCGCGATACAACTTGCGAGCCCAGGTTTTAGCCGTCACATTCTGTTTATCATTACGATTCGGTACAGTTTTCACCTTGAACGACTTCATACCTGGTTCTTGGAAGTATGCTTCACCTTCGCGTCCTTCTGGTGGTTCCTGAAATCCGTTTTTGTTCCGCTTCTAGCCTTTCTGATTGTTGTCAAACGCGTATCGAAAGATTTAAGAACGTTATGGACAGTGCTTGCAGGAAAACCAAGCTTTTTTGGAAGTTTTATTACTGACAGATCCGGATTTTCGATGCGACCGCACACAATTGCTTTTCGCACTTGCTCTACTTTCGACGCCATCTTCGATCTAAGAGTTTGAAGTATCACCAAAAATTGATTTTCCACAATGAACAGACATACGTTCACCAGTCTGCGAAATATTTCACGCGTTGATGAAGTATTTCCAGAGATATACGAATTTAGGGGTGTCCAGATTGTGTCGTCAACAAGCGTTATATAAAACTCGCTGAATGGTACGTTTTTGCTCTGCAAACTTTTCGTCAACTTGTAAACAGGTTTAAAAGCTGACAAACAGGACTTCGTGAAGCTTCAGTAAACTTCCGAAAACTCTGTAAAATAAATTAGCCACAATTTGCATTGATAGTAATGATGAAATAATCATGCTTCAATTGCAAACAATATTCAATCGCTGCGATCATTTTAGCACCATTGTCAGTAGTAGCCGAAACTAAGCTCGACATTATATGAATGCAGGGTTTCAAGGATTTTGTCTTTCAAAAAACCGATCATGTGGCGTGCGTGCCTAGAAGCGGAATCTATTTTAATAGATAAAAGCTTTCCCACCATCTCATCTTTGATCAAGGGCCGTATTTCCTGAGCAGTTTCGTGAATGTGAATTTTGATATTTCTCCGGTTAACATGGCAGTTTAATATTTCCATAATAGGATCCATAAGCATTGTGAATCCATCCCACTCAGAGTAATTGAATGGAAGATAGTGCTGTGTCACCAATTTTAGATATGCTTCGTAAAAAATCCGTTTGTCGATCGGGAAACTTTGTTTTGTTACCGCCGGGCTTTTTCTACAGGAGATTCCACTTGTAGGTTCAATTGCGCAAACATTCTTCCCATATTCTATTCGAACGCACTCTTCAACAATAGCAGTATGTGTAAGTTAGTTTCCTTTTATCAGTTTTTCTGCGATTGCACAGTGGCCCAGAATGCGCATTTATCTGGAAAGATACATTTTCAGCCTAAGTTTGAAGTTTTCGAGCAAAATAGTCTTCGACAAAGTTGTTTCTAATGACAGAGCGCTTCTTTTCGTGTGAATGAAAACTAGAGTGGTCCTTATTTTCAGAGAAACCAAAATTCAAACTTTTTTATTTGATGAAATAAATGCATACATTATTCGGAAAAGTTGTAGAATAAATTATTTCAAGCAACTTTGATGGTATAATTTTTTCTGTACCTTTTGATATGACCGAATTAGAGCATTTTTTCTCGTAGCTTAGAGTGTCCCTATAAAATAGTTATTTTGCTGTAACTTTTTTATTTCAAATTTTTCAGCAAAGTTGTCTTCCCATTGATTTTAGAACAATAAAAGTTACAACTTTTGGTGTGCTGAAATTGTCTCTATCGTATGTCAAACAAAAGTTATTATGGTTTTTGTAAACAAAATAGGCCTTTTTCAAATGTTGGTTTTTCTAGTTGTGGCAAACCAAAAAAATATTTCTTAACAGCATTTGAAAGGATTTTTATTATTGCATATCATGTCTGAAAACTGGAGATAGGTTATTTTTTAAATTGAGTAAAACACATTTGAAAAGGGCGTAATTTTATAAGAAAATCGTTAATTACTCGCTAACGGTAAGAGACATCGGCAAGATTTACACGTCAAAACTTTTATCTTTTTCAAGTTATAAAACGTCTAACATAACGTTGTTGGCAAATTTGAAAACAAAAGTAAGAGCAAAAACTGTTTTTTTCTGTCAGGGACACTGGAAAAAATGCTCTTATTCGGTCATACCAAAAGGTACAGAAAAAATAGAACTATAAAAGTTGCTTGAAATTATTTATTCTACAACTTTTCCAAATAATGTATGCCTTTATTTCTGCAAATAAAAAAGTTAGATTTTCGATTTCTCTGAAAATAAGGACCACCCTAGTTTTTATTCACACCAAAAGAAGCGCCTTGTTATTAGAAACAACTTTGTGCAAGACAATTTTGCTCCAAAACTTCAAACTTAGGCTGAAAATGTATCTTTCCAGCTAAATTTGCATTCTGGACCACTGTGCATTGTATTTATTTTTTCGGATCAAGAACTTTTTTTACTTTAAAAAAATCTAATAGTTGACAACACGAATACTTTTATGTTTTTCATTTTTTATGTGTATCACTGATGAAAAAGACTAAACTTCAAAAATCATATTTGTAGAAGAGCATGATTCCGATTTTTTTTTCTAATCTTGAAAGCCAAAGGTTTTACGAAGTTTTTCATGCCAGCTTAGTAGACAATAAAGTTGTTTTTTATTAACTAGAAATTAGAAGAAGAATTAGTATCTTCCATTTAATTCCAACTACCTTTGCTTATTTTCGACAGATACGCGTATTTCGTCTACAATGTGCAGACTTTTTCAGTGTCTCGTACTAATAACTCGACTGTTTTTTATTGTTATGTATGACTCAAGAACTTCGGTTATGGTAGACACTTAGAAATAATTAATTTTAGACGAGACTTAATCCAAAATTAATTCACGTCCAGGGACGTAAACAAAAATTTCATGTAAAATTAAGTGTCCCGAAACAGAAACAGACGCAAACCGCCAAAAGCTGTGTTTGATTGAATTAATTTTCTCGTCTCTTTCGACTGATTCTTATATCCTCAAGGACGCTCGCATGTGTCGGTTTCAGGGCACCGAAATTTAAATGCGTTTTTGGTAGTGTGTAGTATCAAGAAATAATTGAGATGTCGTCTTGTCCTAATGCTCTTGTGTTTGACGATTGAAGCTTTTTTAATATAATAATTATCGTCGTTTTGAAAAATCGTTCTGAAAAAGGCATTTCAGATTGTGTAAGTGACAGTGGGTGAGAAAAGCAAAATCTCACAAATTTCAGTTCATCTCATCAGCTTACTGTGATGAAAGAGATTTTTCAATCGTTAATGAATGAGAGAGAATTTTTGTCTGAGAGCCTCATGGCAAAGATATCGTGCGATATCGTCATTCCGTTACGGTAGTATCAAGAACAATGAGTTGTGGGCTTAAAAGGCTTTACGAAATTGATATCCATTATATTTTCATTTTCAATTGACAGACATAAAATTTACCAGCACTGGTGACAGTATTTGTCATTTTGGGTTTCAAATCAGGATTTAGCAATAAATGCAACAAATGGAACATACAATCGAGTCGTATTTATGTTTAATTTTCAAAGTATTATTGAGCAACAAAGACTTTATCACTCGTAATAGTAATTATTTTCAAGAGCGTAAGCCACTTACCTTTGACTATATTTTGGTAGATCACATGTTGATACTCCTTAACTAGTTCGGGTTCGAACTTGATCCCGTGGATAATCCGCATCTGCTTGAGAAAGGTGGATTTGCCGGATTCGCCCGCACCGAGCAGCAGCAGTTTAACCTGCGGAAGAGGCGGCAGAGAAAATAAACCGAAATTTTACTATTACAGATTCAGTGCAACGTTCAGTTTTTTCGGGTGTGTTGTTTTATCGGAAGATTATTATTGTTTCAGTCTCCGGCTGCGATGTGGTAGTAGTGAAGAAGAAAAAAACTTAGCTTCGAATGGAAAATAACTAACATCACAAAACACGATCTGAAATCTTTCCTTTCTGTGTGAAACACACGGACTGATTCGCCGGAAGAATAACAACGGAACAAAAATATACTACCCGACCCGGACTACGAGCTACAAGAAGACCAGAGAGAACTAAAAAAGGTAAAAATAGTAGAGTCTTAAAAATCCGGCTTAATGGTTTTATTGCTCGGCCGAGGCAAGTCCCGGGTCTTAGGAAAAAAGAGTTACATCACTGACTAGTCGGTACGTATCGCGTTTGTCCCTGTCTGTGGGTCAGTGTCGAGCGTCGAGAATTGGTTCAGTTTCCCAAATCTTGACGAAGGATCTCCCCAGAGAGCTTGTTTTCTGCAAAGTGTCGTGCAGATTTTTCTTCCCTCAATTTGCTTTGCGTGTTTCGAGACAAAGACAAGGTTGGGTTGTAAAATGTGACACCTATCCCGCTGGTCGTTGCTTTCTTGGGAATTTTTCCTTCGAATGGCGGCCTCGGCATGTGGAGGGAAACAACTATTTCCGTGGAGCAATAATCGTAGAAATGTGATTTTGGGCAGTTGAAGAGATAGTTTGTTTCGGTGACATTCTTCAGTACCTTACGTCATGCGAGCGCGAAGCAGGTGTACGCTTTATGGCACGTCTCAGTTGATGCTGGATGTTTTTACAAGCGAACAGACAAGGTTGTCATCGCTCGTATAAACTATCATGGCGATATAAAAAAGCAAAACAAAAACGACCAGGTGGCTACCTGAATTGTGCGAGACGGTCGCAAAGTGATGAACAATTGCGGAAAACTTTTCAAGGGCCATGAACCGGAAAGAGATAAAGATGTTCAGTGTTTTTTTTCTATGTTTGTTGATTTTAGGAAGTTTTCGGCGCTTAGTGTACCTTTCAAAAATCCAACAGCAAAAGCCCTCATTGTGTTCAAGTAGTTTATTTCCGTGCTAATTTTTACTTTCGTCATGATCGTCGTAGAGTACATTCCTTCTCTCCACATTGTCACACGGGTGTTCAAAAGCAGTCTCAGTACCCTCCGACACCCGGCCGACCTTTACAATCGAAAATTTACTGCGCGCATCCGGACCTAAATACATCCGGAAACACGAAACCGGCTGGTCAAAGAGGTTTTCTCTTCTACGTATCTGTCACTTCGGCTGTTTAATTTACTTTTTTTTTTATGTTGGGTCTCCCTCTTTTTCGCAGATAATTTCCTTCCACAGTACGAGATGTAATAAGAGATTAATTTTGCTTTCTGCTGGATTGTTTTCGAGTCGGTCGATTCGTTGAAGAAAACCTGAAAGTCGAAGATTGAACTCCGTGGTCAGTTTTTCTGTACACTATTCATTCAATATGAAATCGATCGTTAATAAGTTCACTCGAGAGAAGTGTTGGACTTGTGTTGGAGAGTGTGTGAATCATTTATTGAGCGCAGCTGGATGACTTGAATGTAATTCGGGCGGTTCCAATCATGAAAGTTATCAAGGTTGTTTAGTTAGCGTGAATCGTGACGACGGTTAAGATGCATGGCTTATGGCAGTACGTATGAAAGAAAGTCATTTGTTTTTCTAAACATGACCATGATTGACCGTCTGAGGTTGCTGCCATGCGATGCGATTAGTGGTGAATAAATATGCATGTCTCCCTTAGCTC
>JASCZW010010765.1:0-34957 GCA_034211315.2 Aedes japonicus | reverse complement strand
TGACGACAGTCCTCGAGAGCCTTTCTAATTCGGCTGATAGGATAGTCATTTCGGAAAACAAGTGGACTATTTGCGTCTTTAACGAAATGATGAAGCACTTTTCAGCTGACGTGTGGAAACTAACTGGGGCTACCATTATAGCGTATCGAACGATAAAATTTAATAGCAACAGTTATGAAAACGGCAGCAAGTGATCCAAAAATCCAGATACACATTTGGAATTGAACCCAGCATGATTTTGTTTGTTTTTACACCATTAACAACTGGGCTGTAGCCCAGACTATTTAAGACCTTCATATCACCTTCAATCAAGGTGCTCCAATTTTCAGATCGATTCAAATTCAGCTATACCTGCTTGCAACAATCCGGCTGCAGATGGCGCTCATCAATCAGAGGTGTACTACCAGAATATTCGGGGTTTACGCACACAAATTGATGAAGTTTTCGTAGCTGTTTCGTCTTGTCACTATGACGTCATTGTTCTTGCAGAAACGTGGCGTGATGATAGAATATTCTCAGCCCAGCTTTTTAGAGAGTCAAACACCGTGTACAGAACGGATCGCAACCATTCAAATAGTCGTAAATCACGTGGAGGGGGAGTGTTAATCGCTATCTCAACTAATTTCAATCCCACCCCAGTGAATTGGTCATTGGAACAGCTGTGGGTAAGGTTGAAGATGCGTCGCTGTTCTATCAGTATTGATGTTATTAATCCACCACCCGATCGCAAGAATGATTTACTCAGCGTGAATCACCATATCGAGTACATGAACCAATTCATTCAAATCTGGGAAATAACGATCATGCTATTTTGTTTCGGGTCTGGTTTGGAACACACCTAGTAATGATCGTCCTTCAGTAGATGTATTGCAGTCAACATATCTCTGCTGCTTGCACTTCGTTTCTTGATGGATTGCATAGTCTGTTTCAAGTTAACCACATTTACAATCATAACGCTCGAATCCTGGATTTCACTCTGGTGAATGAAAAATAAGCTTTCTACATGCCAGATTGAAGAAGCTGTAACCGTTTTCTCTTCTTGATTCCAATAATCCCGCTTTAGTACTAACGGCAACTCTCTCACAGCCAATTGTATTTGGAAGCATTCCGGATGACCGAGGGGTTGATTTCCGTCGTGCCGTGAAACTAACTGGCACATCCTAGAAACCACGGAAGACATTGATGTTGCTGTGGAATACTTCACCAACGTGTTGAAGACCTACTTGGTTGATTTTGTGCCACTACGTAGGCCGTCTCCTAAGCCACCTTGGGGGATGCACATTTACGCCGGCTCAAACGCCTAAGATCGAAAGCACTACGAACCTACTGTCAGTCTTAATGCTCTTTCGCCAAGCATCATTTCGCACGTGCAAGTAATAGTTATCGCACGTATAATCGCTACTATATACGCACTCAGGAAAATCTTCGCTGACAGCCACGACATTTTTGGAAGTTTGTTAACACTAAACGGATGGAGAATGGATTGCCCGTTGAGATGTTTCTGGATAACGAAGTCGCCACATCCGCATCGGAAAAGTGCAATTTATTTGCAACTCACTTCCAGAGCTCGAAAAAATTGACACCCGTCGTGAACGATAAGTAAAAAAAATATTCAGTACGTACAATTTTCGCTCTCTTCATTTCGTTCTATCAGTCACGCAATATATTCGTGTTTACTATTTTGCTATGCTTAGTCATTCCGTTGTCCTCGTGTTCCACATAACTCATTCACACCACAGTAAAGCACACGGCTATTCAAGCCTCAAGAGATTTTGGTTGCTTGACTGAATGTTCTTGTAACCAGTCATTCATTTTCGCGTTCGTGAGTGATTTTTTTTGCCACAGGATTTCAAGTATTCGAACATGGCTGAAGGCAAAGGAAGCCAAAAGGCCAAATGGCCGAAATCGCTACAAATTTTTGTGGGGCATTTGTTCGAGACAAGGCATTTGCAGGATCGATTCGAAAAGTTTTGGTTTTTTCCACTTCATTGATTCTCCAAATGAATGACTGTTCTTTCGTCTTCACGGTAGAACGTTGAAATTGAATGAGTTGTTTGCACTTACGTACATTCACTGCTTTCTGGAACGAATGAATGATCAAAGTAAAGCAACACAAAACAAGTTGAGTCATCTTGCACAAGAGATTCATGAAGGCAAATTTGTGTTTACTTCATGTACGCTAGGAACAGTGCGTGATGACTAATATTTTGACTCAGTCAGGGTGCAATTTGAGAATTCAATATGATATTTTAAGGCTCTGCCCACTTCAGACGTGCTTTTTCTGATTCTCCTTCGTCTATACATCAAATTGCAGACGCTTGTAGAGACACACCTAGGGATGTATGCTTCCTAAATATCTTCACGACCCATCAAGTAAACGCTGCAATAAATAAATTGAAAGACTCTGCATCCAGTCCTGATGGCATACCGTCACGTATCCTTAAAAAAGGCAGTGGAGAGTTAATTTCCCCTCTCGTGAAACTGTTCCATATTTCATTACGGCAGCATGTATTTCCTGGAAGTTGGAAGACGTCAGTCATCCCAAGTAACAATTATGGTTTTATAAGGGTTCTGAAGAGCATGAATTAGACTTCAAGAATGCTATAAAACCATGATAAAACCAGCAATGTTCCTTGGGATGTGTCCTGTGTTTGAAAAGGAGATCGACAGAATTTCAGAGGCATAACTTCGTTGTGTACTTGTTCAAAGGTTTTTGAAATCATAATGAACGAGGTACTTTTCAACTCGTGTAAGAATTCGATCTCTACGGATCAGCATGGTTTCTTTCTCAAGAGATCAACCTCGACAAATCACATACAATTTGCCTCGTTTTGCATACGCAACATTGATGCTGGTGCACAGATCGACACTGCCACTGTCTGATTTCAAATCTGCTTTTAATCAAGTTGACCATGGGATACTTCTCGAACGCCTACGAAGAATTGGTATCTCTGTGGACCTTGTAAGCTGGTGTGAATCATACCTTAAAAACCGTAGGCACACCGTTAAAATATGATCTTGGCCCTTTGCCACATTATTTTGTTTCATCGTAAGCTCAATCCGATCACGCACAATTATGCAATGAACGGCCAGCCTCTCGAACGTGTTCATCAAGTTCGTGATCTTGGCGTCACTCTGGATTCGGCACTAATATATCGATTGCATATCGACGATATTATCAGCAAAGCAAATCGACAGCTCGCGTATTTCGTCTACAATGTGCAGAATTCTTCAGTGCCGTGTACTCACTCAAATATTGGTACCACCATCACGTCACGCTACGCCAGAAACAGTACATGCTAAGAACTGCAGGCCAGCCACTAGTTCATGATACAAGACGTTCTGCATTCTTTTCATCTCGTGGTCAGTCTTTGGACTCATCTCATTCGTAAGTCCTTGATTTACTTCAGCTGGTGTCGATGACGGGTTGCTGTCAACCATGCTAAACCGTTGAAATAGCTCTCCAATGTACCGCTGTTGATCCAACACAATCGTCCCATTCTTCCGGGTAATCCTGTCTAGATCCTCGTCCAGATCCTTTATGTGGAACTTCTGCGACAGCTCATATTTCACTTTGTTGACCCGTCCACCATCGTTCGAGAAAAGCAGTAAATCAACAACGTACACTGCGACAATGATGATCCCCTTCCCGTCTATCATGTACTATACGCAAGGGTCATAGCCTTGCGTCAATCCAGCGATCCATCGGTATTCATTCTTCTTCTTGCACTTCAGTGCTTGTCGTCCTGGCAGTAGGTTGGTCAGCTTCCAAGTGTGATTCGACGTCACGCTGCTACGATTGCGGTTCACTAGCGCCCACATCCGACGATGTTACATGTGACACGGAAGAGCTTTTAAGAATAACACTGTGAGTCATTATCAAAATTACTTGATAACTGGCCTTGGTATTAAAGAGCTCAGATTAATAGGTAAAATACCTAAGCAAATTACCTAAGATTTGCAAGCAAAATATCTCACGAATAACAAAACTTGGTATTTTGGGTACCTGGGAATACCTGAGAGGTACTATTCCGGTATTGTCTTACCTCAATTTGGTATTCGCATAACATTGTGGGAACAATGTTATGGTATTATCCTCAGGTATTTTACCTCTTAACCTGAGCTCCTTAATACCAAGGCCAGTTATCAAGCTATTCGGTTCCGCACGGGGGTAAAATACTTGAGGATAATACCATAATATTGTTCTCACAATGTTTGCGCATATACATCTAGGTAAGACAATACCAAAATAGTACCTCTCAGGTATCCGAAATAACAAGTTTTGTTATTCGAGAGATATTTAGCTTGAAATTCTTAGATATTTCATTAAGGTATTTCACCTCATAATCTGAGCTCTTAAATACCCAAGCCAGTAATCAAGATCGAAATAAGGTATTCATATGTTGTTGTCTCCTGTTCGGGTATTGTTCTCTTGTTAACTGCGCCTGATTCCGAGAGGATCTACGGTTTCTGGGACTTCTTCCGAAACTGCTGCCGATACATAAACTTTGCTTGCACCTGCTTCGTTCGAGATTTTGTCACTATCCAATATCTGCATTCCGGAAACACCTCTTCCTGTGACTCCTCCGACTGTCCTTTCTTCTTGCTTAGAAAAATTACATCACGAAAAACCGCTACGGGTTTTGTTCTTCATAGGTACACCGAATAACCTTTCGACTGATAAGCGAAGCCTACAAAGATTCCAGGCTCGGACTTTCGACTGATAAGCGAAGCCTACAAAGATTCCAGGCTCGGACTTGGCATCAAACTGACCGAAAACTTGAACCCTGCACCAAAAACTTTTAGTTCCGACTGTGGAGACGAGGAAACGTTCGAATCCAATATCTATCTTACTCATACAGCGGTGTATATGCACCTGTGTTACACACACACATCGCTGGCCATCGCAATACCTTTACAGACATCATGAGCTGTGGATGGATTCTGTGATCGAACACTCATTCAAATAATCATTTGCATTTCCCAGGACTCTACACCGACAAGTCTGGCTTCTTTCCACGAAACCGTTACTTCGGCGTCACTGGAAGTCTTTTCGGTTTATCAAAAATGTCACAGTCGCTATGGCTTCCACCCAAAAGCTCTTGTCAAGTCCAGCATCCTGCAGTAAACGACTACTGTTCTGTTCATTCGTCCCACCAGCCTATTATGCACCGTATTGTACGGAGCCGCTGTTTTGTGATGGATGCCGCAGTTGCGCAGGATCCATTGCAAATTGAGTTTCTTGTACTCGGTGCCATTATCGGTCCGCAGCCGTTTGATTCTATTGCCGGTTTGATTCCGCACCAAAGCCTTATATTGCTTGAAGCATTTAAGAACCTTCGTCTTAGACTGAAGGAAATACACAACCAACTTGCGGCTGACGTCGTCAATAAACGTCAATCTGTTACCTCCGCTAGATTCCTCCTCCATCGGACCGCATAGATCAGAATGGATCAGCTCCAGCATTTCGGTCGCTCGCTGTTGAAGGACTATCGAAAATATATATTGGTAAAACAAGTAGGAATTTTGGCATCACGAAAATCGACTCCATCGACTAACGTCAGGTCACACGATTCTCTCCCAATGTTTGCTTCGAGCTCCATACTGCCAGTAGAAACATCAGCGTCGTTGACTACACTTACTTGCTGCGACAATTCCTGCGCGTTCGAGAAAATCACCTTACTGCTGCACTTGTGCGATGCAGCTCCTAAGTCCAAGAACCAGTCCAATTCTGTCTTGCTCTAGTCCATGATAGTGGTCATCGCTGCACTCCTCCTGCCTGTTTAGCTCTTCTTGTTCTTTGGTTCGTGCGATCCTCGCTGTGGCCTCTCCGATGAATAATGCCCAAACTGCCTGCACCTGTAGCACTGGACCTTGGACTTGTCCGTCTTCTTCTTGTTTCCAGCGGACTTTATCTTGATGTAGAAAGAATCTTCGTTATTTATTTCTAACGAAACGCTGCTCATTGAACAGCCTGATGAATTTTCGCCTTGGGGAGCGTAGAGGTTAACATCCATACCTCTCACGCTAAAGTCACGAGTTCGAATCTCCCCCCAGACAAGTTACGCAAATATCCAAAAGGTATTTGAGTGACTAAGACGGGAGATGAACCAGCCCAGGGCTGAAAATCTCGATAAAAGGTGTATTCGATAAAAATGGCACACAGAAAATCTTCTGTAACTTTTGAATCGTATGAGTAAAAAACCTAGAAATTTGGGTAGATCTTATCCATAATGTATTATTTACATCTGCCAAGTTCGTAAAAGTGGTCCAATGGACAGTAAAATGGCCAGGAAAGCCGTACAACAATTCAAGAACCGTCCAAACATGTCAATTCGAGATGTCGCTAAAAAGTCTAAGGTGTCAGTCGGTTTTGTGCAGAAAACCATGAAGCGTGCTGGGTTACATGTTTACAAAGTGCAAAAAGCCCCAAACCGGAATGAAAAACAAAACATCACTGCGAAAACCCGCGCCCGGAAACTTTACACGAAGCTGCTCAATCCGGTTGCATCGTGATGGATGACGAAACATACGTCAAGGCCGACTTCCGTCAACTTTCTGGGCAAGAATATTTCGTTGCCAAGTCGAAGTTCGATGTTCCGGAGGATGTTCGAAAGAAGAAACTATCGAAATTTGCAAAGAAGTTTCTAATCTGGCAGGCGATTTGCGGATGTGGTGAAATAAGTGCTCCCTTCATCACTTCCGGAACAATAAACGGTGCGATTTACACGGAAGAGTGCCTTAAGAAGCGTCTCTTGCCATTCATTAAGAAGCACAAAGGATCAACTCTGTTTTGACCTGATCTAGCATCCTGCCACTACGCTCGAAACGTATTGGAGTGGTACCGAGCCAACGGAGTCAATTTTGTGCCAAAGAATATGAACCCACCAAATTCACCGGAACTTCGTCCAATTGAAAAATTCTGGGAAATTATGAAAACGGAACTTCGCAAACATCCCAAAACTATAAAAACAGAGCTAGAATTGAAGAAAATTTGGGTAAAAACAACAAAAACACTGGGAAAATCGGTTGTACAAAATTTGATGGGTGGAGTGATAAGGAAGGTGCGCGCATTCGGGATGGGAGATGAAATTGAATAAAACAAATGTTGTAAATCAAAACTCATTAGTAGTTCTTCATTCCCTGAAAATTTCAAGAAAATCCGATAATCAGTTTAATTTTGATGAGTATATATGTGTGTGCCATTTTTATCGAATACACCCTTTGATAAAGAATTAAAAAAAAACGCCTTCACGGCATCCGCTGTTATCTCCTTTCCGGACGCCTCTAGATCCATAATAATCGGATCGTACGTTTATGGTCATCCCATCAACAGCAAACGCGCGTGCTACGTATCATCGACCGCAAAACCCAGTTCCGTGAACTTGTGCTTGGTCCACATGAGCTCGTTCACATATTCCTCAACCGATGAGCAACCGTCAATCGAACGCTTGCCAGTTTTCCAGTAGCTTGCATAACTTTCCCTGAGTCCTTAACCTTTCGGAAATCGCAGAGCAAAGAATACGTTCGTTCTGTTGTTGTTGTTCTATACTAATGAAAATACAATTTTCCTCTACAGATTTGTTTCAACCCAGTTCAGCGATTACGCTGTCAATATTATGGTTTCAGTTGAAAACCAAATTTATTGACTAGCGACAGCCGATTTTACTCTCATTCTGTACGTTATACCCAATGTCGGAAATAGTGCGCTGTATGGCGCATCTGATGCGCGAAACAAAGCGCTACTTCCTACATTAGGTAAAATGTATGGATCGACAGTAAAAAAGGTAGAAAATGTTCTAAGCTACTAGCTTTGCGCTCGTATCAATAGTCACAACTAGCACATACATTGCTTTCTCCATCATATCACACACTTAGAAAATTTTATAGTATTTGATATTTGTTTACCGAACTTTCAACAGCTTAACGGTTCGGTAATCCGATTCAACGGATTTCGGTAAAAATTGACAAGCTCCGGTAGTTTTTTTTCTGGTATTTTCACCAAAATCCGGTAAATCGGATTACCAAACGATCAGCTGTTGGAAGTTCGGTAAGAAATTACCGAATACTGTAAAATTTTCTAAGTGTGCATCATATTCTGGGTAACTATAGACACTCAAGTAATAGACCGGACAACGTGCCGCCATGTTGTATCCAAAACGAACATTTCCTCGCATTTCCCATACGATTTGACAGTTATTTTGGATACATCAACTGTGCCAGACTCACGTTGTCCGGTCTATTACTTGAGTGTCTATATGGGTATCGTCTCCGAACGGATTGGGTATTTTTTACGACTAATCGTACAGCTCGCAAACACGCGTCTTTTGACGTAGACTACGTCTTACGGCAAGGGTAGGGTGTCCAATGAAAATCTAAAATTTTGCGACCGTCACGAAAAACCGTACGTTTTGTACGCGAATAACTCAAATAATCCACGATAGATTTACATGATTTCTTCTTCAATCGGTCGGAAATTTTACCGCGCTCCAATTCAATTGTCAAACATTATTCTCAAACAATAGTAAACTATTGAAAATAACGCAAATATAAGGTGATGTCTTATAATGTCATTTCGCAGAGTAAATTTACCAAATTTCCTACCACAGATTTCAAATCGAAGCAAGGAACGTCTTGCTTCATCTTCTTCTTCTTTGTATTAGAGAGAGACTTTAACCAATCATGTAACTCTTCTCTCCATGTACGTCTCACATGCAGCTGAGAACGGTATCACAGAGGAGTTGGAGATCTCAGCTGACGAATTGTTGACTTATATCAAATCCTCAAAGAACATGAAGGCCCCAGGTTTCGATAACATCCTGAACTTGGAGCTCAAGCAACTGAGCCCCCAGTTCTATAACCATCTGGCGATGGTTTTCAATCATTGCCTCCGACTTGGCTACTTCCCCTCGTGTTGGAAGTCAGCCAAAGTCATACCCATCCAGAAACCTGGGAAAGATCCTTCATGTTCCAAGAGCTATAGGCCCATCAGCCTTCTCTCTGGATTATCCAAGTTATTTGAGAAAGCGATCCACCGTCGGCTTCTTTTATCTGCCGACGAGCTGAACATCTTGCTCGACGAACAATTTGGCTTCCGACGTGGTCGGTCGACTATTCACCAACTTAATCGAGTCAGTAACATCCTCAGACGGAACAAGTCTGTTTCGAAATAATCTGTCATGGCACTTCTCGACATCGAGAAGGCCTTTGATAACGTGTGGCATGATGGCCTGGTGTACAAGCTGCATCGATACAATCTTCCCACCTTTTTGGTGAAGATAATTAAAAACTATCAGTCGGACAGGACATTCCGTGTTTCGCTGCAAGGTGCAGTTTCCGATGCACAGGAGATCTCCGCCGGTGTTCCGCAGGGAAGTATACTAGGTCCATTTCTGTTCAACCTATTCACCTCGGACATACCCCCGCTCCCTGAAAATGGATCTCTGTCGTTGTTCGCCGATGATACCGCAGTCGTCCACAATGGTAGGGTAATAAGAGCGCTTGCCGCGAAACTGCAGCGAAGCCTGAATGTTCTGTCTGACTACTTCACCGATTGGAAGATCTGTATCAATGCGGCGAAGACCCAGGTCATCTTATTTCCACACTCCAACTCTCATAGACTTGTTCCGCCTGAGGATTGTAAGATAAGCCTGAACAACACAACGGTGGAATGGGCTAAATCAGCTGTCTATCTTGGCGTTACCATAGACAGCAGGCTTATTTTCAGGGAGCAGGTTGACAAAACTGTCACAAAGTGTAACGTTCTGTTGAAGCTACTGTACCCATTGATCAACAGAAGGTCTACATTACCCCTGAAAAACAAGCTTGCTGTCTATAAGCAAATCATACTTCCAGTCATTGAGTACGGCATGCCAATCAGGGAGAGTTGCGCAAAAACACATCACCTGAGACTTCAGCGTGTTCAAAATAAGTTCCTCAGGATGATCCTGAACACTCCTCCGAGGACAAGAACATCTGAGGTCCACCGTCTGGCCGAGATAAAAATGCTCGACGATCGCTTTAGTGAGTCTATCAATCGGTACAGGGCACGCTGCCTGACATCGGATCACCAGATCATCCGGAATCTGGTTCCCCACCCCTAGGTTTTTCCAATTGTAGTTTTAGTTGTAGATTAGGTAGGTTATCAAATTTTAAAACTAACAATGCCCCAAGGGCTAAACTGAAAATTTAATGTAAAACTCATAGCACACTAAACACACCAAACACAGAAAATTTAAAATTAAACAAAGCTGAAAAGCCCCATGGGCTGAAACACTTAAAATGTTAAAATTAGTATGTAAGACAAATGAATTGGAAATATAAAACATGTTAAGTAAAAAAGCTGAGAACGGTGTAAAATGAACACTTAGGAAAATTTTTGCCTCAGTCGTTTGGCAGCATTGAAGCTGTGCGGAGCTGGTTGCTGGGAGCGGGTCGCAGGCAGCGGAGCGCAGCTGCTTCATTTGTCCGGCAGTGGAGCTGGTCACAAAGGTAGCTGGTGGTGATATGTACTAAGGCTCACCCAGCAACGATCGTCGTGATGAGGTAAAATGGCGGATCATGGGGGCGCACAATCGCGTCGGTTTGTGCAAGCTGCCATCTTACCTCATCGTGGCGATTGTTTCGCCGCGATTTCGAAAACGCTGCTGTTTGGGGGAAAGCGTCCATGGGGGCGAGCAGCAGTAGGTTTAAATAATCTGTCCTTTTGAGGACAATGAATTAACATAAAAGAGTTGTTCATTAAAGAACTAATGTTAAATTTAGTTCGATACTCGATGGAGGGCGAGCCGTCGGGAAAAATTTTACCCAGCTGGTTGGCGCAAACCACTAATAAATAATCTGTCCTTTTGAGGACAACCAATCCAGTTCAGAGAGTTGTTTATATAAGAGTTAAATTAATATTTCGTTCGGTTTGTGCGCCATTTAATCTAGTGCCGATTTGTTCGTCACGACTGCAAAAAAGCTACTGTTTGCGGGAGATCCTCCATGGAAGGCGAGCATGACAATTCTCCGTCGGTGAAAAATTGTTCCTAGCTGGTTGGCGCAACCCGCGATGAATCAATAAATCAATTGAATTTCTAATATATGAGAGTTATTTGAATAAGAGTTTATCTTACATTTCGTTCGATTGGCAGCCATATTGGATTTTGCCAAGTCGTTACTAGGCAACAGTGTGCTATGTAGCGGATCAATATTATCAGTGAAAATAAATCAAAGCATGCCGGTGCTTTGATTTATTTTCACCAAAAAATCCTACCAGATACAAATCCATCTTTGCTACTTTCAATTTAATATTCTCATCTTGAGAGTTTGTTTGATTGGTATTTTTGTTTCAAATTGTCGATTGGCAGCCAGTGGTATTAGCAAAACTTGTTTTCCCTTCGTCGCATATCTAAACCACACAAATTTCCTATCACGGACACCATTTTCGATGCCGAACATGATATTTCGAACCAACATTCTCTGTAAATTCTCTCTGTAAAAGTGTGTTATAAACAGTTGTTCTGTTGTGTTAACGATTCGCGTTGGATAGAGTCCTACCTCTAGGAAGCAAAAAGAGAGAAACATAGTGAAAGTGAGAATGCCTAACCGATTTGATCCAGAACGCTTGCGCAGATTCAGGAAGCGCATAAACAGCGAACATACGGGAAGTCCTCCGAAACGACTATGCACCGATGCCGAGCGAGCTCGTAATCACGGGAGAAATTGAAAGCAGCAAGAGCTAATGCATTTCCAACAACTAGTTGGTACGCTGGAGAAGGTCCTTCAACTCGAGGTAGGAAATTGATATTTATTAAATTTGAATCAATTTGACAAATTGCATGTCATCATAGCAATTGAATATCTCTCTATGTTATCGTTCCCTGTTTTAATAAATTTCAACATTAGTATTAATTGTATTCTGGTGATGACATGCGCAGCATGCTTTTACATCATACGAACCTACAAATGATATCGATACATATCGAACATATTTTGATGCGTGATTATTTTCTCAGGTGTTTATTTTACATTTATAAGAGTTTATTATACATTAACCAAATTTGTCTCGCATACCCATTGCAAAGAATAATGATATTTTATAAAACTCACTCTCTTTCTTCTGCGAGATCTAATATATTGATATATATTTTGATTTCCTTAACGTTTTGACATAATGGATTCCCTAATTTACCTGATATTCACATAGGATCATGAATAATAATTTCACAAGAAAACCATAGACCATGTTTTAGGTACGCATTTAACCTTATATTCCCAACTATGGCCTAATGTATTCATCACATAGTAAAATGTAGAATATAAAAGTTTTTAATGGAAAAGTAAGAGTGAGCGGTTGTGTATTTTTAGAAGAGCTTATTCATACCAACACCTATATAACTTAAAGAATATAGTGGGAATTTTAATGTTTTGAAATGGAATGGTCGATTGATCACATGAAAAAGTCATTTAGATGTTATAAAGTAGCTTTATATTCCGTATAGTATACCGAGTGCCCGGAGCGATAATATAAATAAATGCCGGGAGCGATGAAATAAACCGCACATCATCGAGGAACTTTGCGCATCTTACGACGAGCAGCTGGGAGTAGCTGATCAATATGGCGATATCTATGCTTTAGAGCAAGTTATACGAGACACAGCCACGTTTCTCTTTTCAATTTTCATTTCACCAGGTATGATTTTAATTATATTTCTTTTTTTGGTTGTTAGTTTGATATATTGTTCAACACTTTATATCTGTTTTTGCCAGGTCTCACAATCAAACAGATTAAATATTTTATTGCACGCAACCTAGTGAAATACATCAGAAAAGGTATGCCAGTTACTGTGACTGGCAATTTTAACATCATTGTTCCAAAGTCAGAGAAACTTCCCTTCATTGATTTCATGAAGAAGTACCTTTATCTCGACTTGGCTTTGAACTGTGATCAAACAACTAGTCGCGATAAAGATTCCGCCGCTATAACCTTCGTTCGTGACCTCCGTTTGCAATGCCAGCAATATTATGCATTTTCCTTGAACCACCGTCCAACGATTTTGATTTTCAACGAAAAAACATTTAGTAATGTCAAGCGATTATGATTATAAGAATGAGCAAAACTATCATAAATTTAATAATTTTATATTCCCTAACAGATCCTTAACTATCTTCTAGGCCTTAAAGATAGTCCATCGTAAAACGTGCAACGGTGGCCGTGTCATCATTTAAACCAAAAGGCCCTTTTCATGGCCACCAAAGAATTATAAAGAGTGTACAAGAGAATTTTCCCACGCACTGACTTCATAAAACCAAACGGCCCTTTTCAGGGCCACCAAATAATATATCAAGAGCGTACAACCGAATTTTCTTACATACCGGCTTCAAAACGCTGGTCTAATGTCCCATAAGAGCCGCACCCGTCATATTGTGACTTAAACTGCTTCTATCGGTAAGGGTAAGCGACCGGCAAGAATAATTGAAACCATTTTAACGCTAATAATAGCCACACAAAATTTTCTTGACATTATAATGCATCACTTGGTTTAACGTAGTCTACGTCAACCGGTCTTGTCTTGTACACAACCCCACTGATTTTTTCTTTCTGCTGGCACTCTAATTTGTTCAATTTAAAACAATAACTGTCTCGCGAGCTGACACCAACATTGACCCACGATATCAAAACAACAGCGAATCCATAAACCAGAAAGTTTATTCAAAGTATCATCATCGTACAGCTTTTGCCAGCCAGTGAATGTCATTCTGCTATGCCATTGTCGTACTTGTTTCAAATTTGAATCAAACCCAGCAACCATTGACAACTTAGATTGGTGGGACATTCATGGGGAAGATGACGTTCATGGCATGCTGAGAAAATGCTTGCTTTCTTGCGTCTACTTCTTCTGCGTCGGACTCGGAGCTCGAAGAAATGCAGCTGGGGAAAATTTATTCGCCTATTAGAATCGAGTTTGGTGTTTGAGCAATAATTTTCCATAAATTTGTGGCAGACCGGGGCATTGTTCTTGAGTGCATTCCTAGTGGAGGATTGCTCCATTTGCGAGAATAATCTAACATGCATGCGTTTCCAGCACGAACGGAAATTTATGGGTGAAATGATAAATATGATAATAGCAAAGGTATCCGAAGGCTTCGGATGTTTTTTTTTGTTCTCGAATTTCCTTTACTTGGTTAGGATTTATGTTTATTGTGCTTTCAATCTAATCTCCTGTGGTGCCTGAAGGTATTGCCATAATTATTTTCAAACAAATTTCAATTACGATACGGAAAGCATACTAATACTAAAATTACTCATTAATCATTTTGTTTGATTTGAATCATCTACAGTATTGACTTATGCGTAGTAATCAAATGATGTAACAATTATCGTTGTGTAATTTATGATTATATTTTATGTTAAATTTTGAGGAAACATCATGCTGAAGAACAGAACTCCTTACATGTTAATTATCAGTTTACTAGTTGAAAATTAGTGTATCAAGCGCCTGGGCAAATGTTGAACCAACCATGTGAAATTGTGGTCGAAACAAAGGCAGCAGCGAGCATTTGAAAGTAACTGAGGAAGAAGTGATAATATTTTTAAAACGCCAAAAATAATCAAAACGTAAAATCTCATGAAAGTTTTTTCCCAAAACTCCTCTGTTAAAATTGCATTTTATTTCTCCTCACCAAAGACCACAAGAGACACAGCAAAAGTTGATCCGTGATTCATGCAGGCCCCATCCTACTCTCATCTTCAATTTCAAACACTGTATATTTTACATGCACAGGATGCAGCGTCATTGGCCACCGGAGGGTATGCAAAAAGTTTGATAATATTCATAGTGATGTGTTTAAGCTCAGGAGTCGATGTTTTCCCAGTTCCCCTCTAAAGAGTTGTTTTCTTCGGCAATTTCCATTTCCTTTCAAACTGTTTCCTTTTCTTTCTTCAACACTCAAACACCAGCCTGGAGGGAGAGGCAATGGCCAAACTTTGGTCATAACTAGTTTGCAGAAGGAGATTCTCTTATGAGTGTGGATCATATTTTTTTCCGACTCTCTTTCAAAGTTTCACGAAAACGGTTGAACAAAGCTGAGAGCTGGAAAAAGAAATATTAGGAAAATTTTTATGCATATTGTATCACTTCTCTTTTGCAAATATTTTTTTTTATAAATTACTAGAAAACATGCTTCTACAGGAAAAAACTAACATAAAGAGTTCGTTTTGTAAGAAATGATTTTTTCAGAATTTCTTAGCGCATAAGCTTGCGAGTGGTACATAGAAATAATGAAATAATTTAACAGACGACGAATTTCACGCCAACTCATCCAGCGGTTGGCAGCACCCGCTCAGAATCCAATGAAACTTTGTGGGCGTGTAGACAATGTCTTTTTATGCTACTTTGCATACTTTTTTTTATCAAAATTTATCTAGACTACCATTTGAAAAGGGCTTAAGTTTTTTGATAAATTTTTTTAAAATCAACAGAACTCAAAAAGGACAAGACTTACAAAAAAGTGATGTATGGGTGATTTTGGTGGAGATGTCTATGAAGGTAGCATGAGTTCTCAGTATCTTCTTAAGTAGACATTCAATCAACACTTCCTTGCTGATTATAGAAAACCTGGCTGAAATAAATGCACAAGGACAACTTGAGTGACGTGAGTGTTAGAAGTAGTGTTCAAAGGATTTAGTAATTTACATGCCGTAGCGATTACGAAATCAGTTTTAGGTTTAAGTTTCTACGATAATTCACTTTAGAAAACTTTATGTAAGTAAAAGTAAGTTTCTAGATCTGAATATAGAAAATTATTAGTTTAATAGATTTCCCGTATAATGCGCTCTTGAAACCCTTTTTTCGAAATTCGAGCTCCAAGAACTCCGCACGACTATGTGAACAAAGATATGGCTAATTTTACCCCACTTCCCTTTATATTTTTGAACATATCCCTTTATATTTTTGAACATATCTGTGCGGTGATTGAAACCAGTTCCATTCGATTCCCCAGACAATTTCCCCAGACTCCGAAAGGAACACGGAACGTAGACTTTGAGACCACTTACAGTTCAGAACGTCAGCCGATGCCAAAAAAATGTCGCGATGAACATGGTCAGTCGGAAAGAGTAGCTGGTCATAAGCGAACCACAATGGTACGGCAAGTGGATAAAGATCCTGTTCAGGGAGGCAGTAGCAGTAAATCTAGCCGTAGAGACAATCAACCAGCACCAACCTAGCAAGAAATTGCCAGTCGAGTTAAATTGGGAATAATTCCCAAAGGATACCCGGAAATCGAGTTGACCTCAGAACAACAGGAGACAGTAAAGGAAGCACTCCTGAAAGAGGTCCTAGATCAACGTAGAAAACCATTTAAACCGAAATTTGTGTATAGTACGTCCAGAACTGGGTATGTACTAATATCATGTCAGGACCGACATACGGCAGATTGGGTCAAAACCGCAGTTTCACAAATAGCGCCTTGGAAAGAAGCTGAGCTTGTGGATCTTGATGAACAAAAACTTGTCTTCAAGAAGTCCTATTTGCGTTCTTTTATAGGAGTGCCGTCGACGACAACGACACGATTCGAGCCTACTTAGAAAACCAGAATGATAACCTGAATACAGCAAATTGGAGAATTCTGGAACCAGCATGTTAAAATTGGCGATCACTGTGGATTCATCGATGCGACAATTAGAACAGCAAAACAATTCGTCATCAATTACAAATATGATCAATCGCTCATTCGTAAGAAGCGTAGTGTCAACCATCCAGGCAGGCGTTCACGAAGAGGGCGGGGAGAAAATCGTGGGTATGGAGGTAGGCTCCTCTGACGAGCAATGTACCAACAATGTGCCCGATGAAGCAAGTGTTAACTAGGTGATTGCTCTATCATGCTCAGGGACTAACATGGGCCAGGGTAAAGGAACTAAGATGATATAGGTCTTTTGGATCTGCATAAGAACATTTGGCAAAAAAATGGAGTCTACGTCCAAAAATGATTAAATGAATTTACATCAGCATAGTAAGGCTAAGAATTACCTACCAAAAACAAAAGAAGTAACTGCTCAGAAAAAAACTGGGCAAGCTGCGTAGACTATCATGTCTTTCAATAACCGGGGCGCTAAATGCTCTCTTGAATTTACTACCAATTCATCAATTTAAAGAGTTGCAAGCAGGGAAACGTTTTCAACTAATGATTCGTGCTGACGGGATTCAAAAAGGAAAATTGGTGGGCCATTTAGAATTCCTTAAAAACTTCCATTTGAATCCAGCGACCAACTCAATATTAAATTCCCTTTAAAGTGGTCGCAACAAGTCGCTACTTATGGGAACAAGGTGGGTCAAGTATTCGTCTGGGCTCTATTGTGTTTTTCACAAATGGTTAAAAAATGAACAAAAAAACAGGATGTGGGGTGTTTGGTCCGAGGATAAACCAATGTACTTCTATGGGACAACATCCAACAGTATTTCAAGAGGAAATTTATGTAGTTATGTTAATTTTTTTTTTTAAATTGTATTTGTTCAGATAGCTTAGCAGCTTTAAATGCAGTTAAAGCATATACATGTCAGTCAATGTTAGTTTGGGAGTGCATCCTATTCTTGAAGCAATTGTTCAGTGGGAACGAAGTAAATTTGTACTGGGTTCCCGGACATTGCAAAATAGAGGGAAATGAAACAGCGGATAGTCTGGCCTGGAAGCGCTCCGACGCTGCGTGCACAGGTCGGGAGCCATTCTGTGGAGTTGCAGATTGTTCTAAAGATGGAGTTTAAGCAGTGGGAAATGATCATGGTGCAAGCAAACTGGAATTCCACAGATATATTCCAACAAGCAAAAAGGTTCATAGTACCGAGTGAGAAAACACTCTAAACCTACTTAAATTAAACAAAAATAACCTGAGGGTGATAACCGGTATATTTACTGGCCGCTGCCCTAGTAGATACCACTTGGAAAAAATGGGTAAACTTTAAAACCCGCGATGCTGATTTTGCCAACAAGAAAGCGAAACTTCAGAACATTTGTTCTGTGATTGTAGTAATTTATTTAGGACTCGGCTTCGGAAGTTAGGAAAAGGGCTTCTACAACTCTATGAAGTCTGGCAATTAAGTCCCAGTAAGGCAATAGACTTTATTAGGCAAGTCGAACCTAACTGTCGCAGTGGTTTTCACGGCTCTACAAAAAAATGGGTGACTTTTAGAAAATCGTCTGAACGAACGTTATGAAAAACAAATGTCAAAATTGTAAAATCGATTCTTAAACACCTATATATATTTTAAATTTTGCAAAACAAAATAATATCTTAGAATTGGAAGATTTTTCAATTCAATTCCATGGCTCAAACCTTGTATGAATTATTGCCAAACGGAGTGTGAATTAGCAGTTCGTAAAAAAATGTTTTGGTATAGATCCACACGATGGCGATAGAGTGGAAGCTTTCGATTAAATAATGATGCAGTTGAAAGAGAAGTTCAATTCACCTACTGCAACAAGAAGTGAACAATTAAAAGTTTTATCGATACTTCCCAAGCTATGGTCAGTGAATATAGTCGTTAGAGAGTTCTATGTATCGCATCATATAGTGAAACAAATGAAAAGCCTTGTGAGAGTTCAGGGTATTATTTGTACTGCTGAATCATGAAGTGGTCATGGATTAAGTGATGGCGATAGGCAGAAACGTTTACAATTATTTGACAGCGATGAAATCAGTAGGGCTATGCCAAGAACTATTGATTATGTTTCTGAAATCCGGAATGGTAAGAGAGAACATGTATATAAGCGTTTATTAATGATGTTTTTGAAAAACGCATACATGATTTTTAAAGAAAATTGCAAAGACCTTATAATTGGATTTACTTCATGCACCCAGCTCACACTCAAACATTGCATACTTCTGTATAGTAGTATAGTACTGTAAAGTACTTCTGGATGTGCTTCCACTATTTATGAAAATGTTAAATTCATGATAAAAAGTGCAAAATTTGGTCCACAAATAGAAATAACTGCAGTATTCCACTCAGAATTACAGAGTGTCATTTCCACGCAAATGAAAAAGGTATTTCTACAGAAAGTATCGAGGGAGAACTTTCATCAGTATTAGAATGGGATGGCAAAGAAGATGTTGTTTTTCAGCAGTGGCCAACTAGACCTGTGCGCCGATCTATTTTGAATCGGCGGCGGCGTATATGGTATTTTCATACGGCGGCGGCGGCGGCGTGGATCGGCGCGGGCATAAATTATCCCCTCGACATTTCCTCATGCTTATCCCTTTCATCTGTCTTATATTTTGATAGAAAACCCGGATATCCATAGTGTTATATTACTCAAGTCGATGAATTGACGTGGAACAGTGTATGTACAAATATATGAGACTTAACATTATGGAATTTGTTCATCACAAGTCGACGGGGAATTTGGCTTATGTTTTTATTAATAAAATTAACCAGCTTCAGAAGCGTAAATATAATATAAATTCAGAAGCGTATATATATAAGTAATTACCACATACAATAAAATTGTCATTATTACGCAAATGTGGGTCTATGAATCTAAAATTCGGGCTATCGGTAAAATTTACCTGTCTTCAATTTTTCTTCATATTGATGTAACTTTTTTGGGGGGAGGGGGGGGGGGGCTTTGACCAAAGTCTACGCTCCATACAAAAATTCAAAAAAATGTATGGAGAAAAGTCTACGCGGGGGATGGGGGAGGTCTGAGATTGTCAAAAATGAGTCTACATGGTTTATGCAAAGGTCCTAAGTGGGACACCCTTGCGCTAAACTGGCCGGCATGACGTGGCGCAAGGGCTCAGTCGGGATTCTTTGTCCTGAAGCTAAGAGTTTAGTTTTTATTATCTAAAAATCTAAAAATCTAGAATCTAAGAATCTAAAAATCTAAAAATCTAAAAATCTAAGAATCAAAAAATCTAGAAATCTAAAATTCTAAAAGTCGAAAACTATGAAAACCTACAACTCTAAAGATCTAAATATCTAAAAATCTAAAAATCTAAATATATAAAAATTTAAAAATCTAAAAATTTTTAAATCATAAAACCTAAAAATTAAAAAATCTAAAAATTTAAATATCTAAAAATCTAAAAATCTGTTAATTTAAAAATCTAGAAATCTAGAAATCTAAACATCTAAAAATTTAAAAATCTAAATATCTAAAATTCCTAAAATCTAAATATCTAAAAATCTAAGAATGCTTGAAAATTAAAAAATTAAAAAATCTTTAATACAACAATCTGAAAATCTAAGAATCTAAAAATCTAAAAAGCTAAAAATCTAAACGGGGTATGTGTCCCTTGACTCAGCCTAATATGCAACATTCAATTACATTTTTTATTATATCTCATAAAGTATGTGAGCTGGAAAAAAAATTTAACTAGCTATACACTTGCAAAGATATGTTTAATAAGCCATCTGCTAGTATGTATCACGAAAAGTGACACAACTCATTTTATGAAGTCAGAAACTTGCGAGGAATATGGATTTAATGTCGGTCTATGGGTACCAAATTGGGTCTAACCAAGGGTGCAAGTTCGTCTCATTCGATAGATTTGTCATTAGATGTTGTCAACGTACGATTTTTTTTCAGATTTTCTGATTCAAGACGTTTCCAGCTGTATTCGCTCTACCTTACAAACAATTTCATAAATCAAACTATACCTAAACTACTAAGAAACGGTTCAGTGACTTTTGCATATAATTTAGCGGCCATTTGGCAATCAAAACATTATAATTCACTCTATACATATTTTGTTCCTTCAGTTTGTTTTAAGATGAGTCATTTGAAAAACATTCAACCGAAACTCAGACATTTATATTGTAAATGTTACCAATAACAACATTTTTACCACGCTTCCCATACAACAGGCCATAGTTGGGAACCTAGTAAAAAATATGTTCCTAACATTGGATCTATGGTTTTCATGTTAAATCATTGTTATTTTACCTATGTGACCTGTTAGTTTATAACGTGTGACTATTTTCTGTTCATCTTAGCTGCATTATTCGATTTATAGGTTCGATTTCGGCAAATTTAGATCATTCGAAGATTGTGTAGATAATCTGTTCAGCTTACCTAGTAAAATCATGGTTTCTAAAAAGTTAAGGAAATCTAAAATAACGTGCAAGTGAACAACTATAAATTGATAAAATTTAGACATATTGCTTTGAAATAAATCGGTCATCTTGATAGCAACATGATTTTGTTGGTTATCGTCGAAATAATGACATATTTGGTACTTAGGCCGAATGAAGGAGCTAGGCTAACATTACATCCCGTTACCCTATCTAAAAATCTACTAGAAGTCAAAAATCCAAAAATCTAAAATTCGAAAAATTTAAAATTTTAAATATTTAAAAATCTACTAGAAATCTAAAAATCTAAAAACCTAGAAATCTAAACATCGTTAAATCTAAAAATCTAAAAATCTTCAAAAAAAATTAGGATTAAAAAATTTAAGAGAAAATCGAAGAGTATCAAAATTATCAATGAAAAAAATAATTCAAACTGCCATAAAAATCATATACTCAGGAGCTTAAAGATTCAAAGATAAACCAAATTTTAAAGAATTCAGAGCAGTGAATTATACTGAACTATCAATATTTTTTCAACATTACTACAATCACGTATAAAACAGAATCCACTGAGCACTGATTAACCGGTTACTTCGGTGGTTAGCCAAGTTATTTGATTCGGGATTTGTCATGTTCATAGTCAATGCTTGCATGGGTAGCCTTTGTGTGATGAGAATTTTACGGAAGAAGTCATTGTTTACGTTTGTCAGTTAGGCCCTTATGAAAAATCTTTATCGATGTAATAAATTGAAAAAAAAAACACCTCAATTAACACAGTCTTGACTATGCAATGCAAAATCTGGTATGTCCAATAACTGTTAATTTACCCTGATCGTTAGAGATGGTTTTTGAACTTTCTCACGCCTAACAAAATGTTATCATGTTGTGGAAATAAACCCTATTTGTTTAAGACTACGAGCGTTCAGACTACGAACTATATCATTTGATATAGCGAATCTTGATATGAGCCGTCCGATGCATTATTTCCAGTGAAAAGTAGATGTACGAACATTGATATGAAGCTAGTCTATATCAAGTGTTATAGCTCGTAGACTGAACGGCACATTACATTTTCTTTTCTTTTTGACAAAATTATGAAATTACATTAAACATATTTACCGATTCATTAATTATGAAGAAAATATGAAAGTTTGAAGGCTAACTTTGCCCAACCTTATTTAATATATCGCCTAAGCATGGATAGATAGTTGTGTCCTATTCACCGGTATTCACTACAATGTTAAGTTTATTTCTTAATTATTGGTAGCCTCATACTTCAGAATATGTTTTGGATTTAAATCCCAGTGCATTTTAAATGTGGCTGGATTTTTGATTTTCCGTGCCGAAGTTCCATCAATCTCAGCCCTTTGAAATTACATGTATGTATGTATGTATGTATGTATGTAGCCACCATCCCCTCTAGCCCTTGGCTTGGATGCAGCTCCACTTAACAGCAAGATCAAATTGGGCCACCGATCTGAATTCGCACTATCGCTGTATGAAGGGCCAAAAACGGAGGGGTGGACCCGTAAGCAGAGACACTTACACGAAATCCACGGGAAATTAAGAATCTCCTTCCAACGATATGATCCAACAAATCGAATAACACAATTCTGCAATACTCATTAAGCTTTCTACAGGATGGCTTGTTAAGAAGGGCGCGTCACTCTCCCTGAAACTGTTGGAGTAGAACCTGCAGCACCACACTCGAATCGGTAGGATAAGAAATGATACTGTTTGTTCTCTCCTAGACTCAGGCAGTCAATCAAACCATCGTCCAGTTTCAGCTTGAATGATACCCTGGTGCTCCCTCCCAACCCAGTATTTATTATATTTATATAAATATAGATGTAATGTAATAATAATATGTTATATATGATTATATAGTAGAACAAAAATTATATGAGGATATTTAGTTAAATTATGTAATAGTTGGAGTTCACGAGCCTATGATAACCATGTTAAACTAAATTAATTAACCTGCTGAAATAATAATATTAAGGCAGTAATAATAATATGCAGCTTCGTACCACTTTGTATCACTGATGGGTGACTGTATCTCTGGAATGTGAAGGTCATCTTGTTATTCATTGAGGTATAAATATCAATAAAGAATTCAATTGTATATAAAACCATAATATTATATTATTACGTATTTAATCATGACATATAGATATATAACCTTCTGGAATGAAGAGCATTTATTAATTTTGATTATTATTTGATATAATTTAATAAAATAATTATACCGGCCGGATCACCAAACTGAAGCAATTAAAATTTTATTAATTATTTTATTACTTCTTCCATAATATTATATGTATGATATGCAATTAATAATGATGAACAGCTGTGTTCCTCTGAACCGCTCAAATAGTAGTTGATGATCGTGTACTGAAATGTTAAGGTCATATTTCGCCATTTAATGGAAAATATAATGAAGGAATTAAAGGTTGAGCGGTCGAGAGAGTCGTCAACATTTCTATTAATGAAAATATGCTAGAGCTTGTAAAAAACATGCATCATATAATAACACATACTAGTATCTACACATCTATATATACATCCATTGCTACTTTCGAGAAGGCCACTCCGACGGTGCTAGATACAGCTGAAAATTGATCCCCATTCTTACTGATGCTTCTACCAGAAGATGATCATCCTATAACCGCAAGACCTCCTCTCCTAAACTGTATGGTACCTGAGAGAAATTTACCTTTCTGGCGTAATACATGTAATGAAATATACAGAATTAGGCTATGAATAAACAATGTCCTATAAGATAAAATATATAGTGAGGGTATATTGTAATATGAATTGAAAATTACATGTGTGCCGACTGCTGTTTTGTTGCAATTGTAGACAAACTTGCGCATCCATTATGTACCAGAAAATGTAGGCAATGTATGACCGCCATGAAAAAAAAAAATTTTAAATTTTAAATTATTTTGTAATACCTGACGACCTGGAAGACCTGAAAGATATGAGAATGGAAAATTATGATATGATGTACCGGTCGCACCCCCTCACTTCGCTATTGTCGGATTGACAACATTGCCCAGGCTACGCCAACCAGCGTCTCCATGTTTCAGCTGGCAGTCTTTTGTGATCATATGACTCGTGGAGGCGTGAGGTAGGAACTTGTGAGGACCAGAGGTCGGTCGCACCCTCCTGCCAAGTTGTCAACTCACCATTTGAAGCCCATCTCAGCCCTTTGAAATTACATCAGAACAAAATGTTTGGACAAGGTTCCCGAAGGGGATTTTGAGTTTTTGTTTTGCTTCGATTAGACATACATTGCAAAACACTTTGTCAGGAAGCAGATAATGTGTAAACATATTTTTGACATGTTTTAGTGCACCAATTTTTTTCCACACATCGCTGGTTCGATTACAATTATTTGTGGTATCAATATGTACACTTGCGATGGAAATTTTCTCGACATTTAAGGCGGACATTTCATTATTTTTAAATTCAACTTCCCTCGCGAAATTGCCAAAAGTCGAAACACGAAAATGTACAATGAAGTTTCTAGAACGAAACGACAAAGCTGATTAATGTTTCACACGCACACTCTTATAATTTATCATCAGTGATAAAAGCAGATTTCTGAAGGGCTAATGAACTTTACATAACTAAACTTGAAGCATATACGGTGAAAATTTTTATCGGCGTGACTCAAATTGCCCGGCGCCGCGGGCAAACAAATGCAGCGGCGCGCCGGTCGAAAAAAGCGGCGGCGGCGGCGCTATAAAATTGTCGGCGGCGGCGGCGTGGCGCGGCGGCGCACAGGTCTATGGCCAACAACTGATCGTTGTAACTTGGAAACAATTATCTTATAACTAATGATTGCATTTATAAGGAACAATCTTCTTTTCTGTCAATCAAAATAGATTCCCTAAAGGAGGGTGAAATAATTGTTATATGTGAGTTTTCAGAAAATTATTCTTCTATCATTCAAAACCCTTGGAATTATAAGTACAAGAAGGAAAATAAATTTTAAAACTAAAGTTTTATCATAATATCTGAAGTATTCACCCATGACTCAATAGCTGTTCAGTTGATTATATCAAAATTGCTAGATTTTATTAAACAAAATTCAATATATTGCTCAAAAATTATTTTTATGTCGGATGGAGCAGCGCCCCGCTTGAGCAATGTCAAGTCCAAGAATGAATTGAAAGCAGAATGGCACTTCTTTGCAACGTCTCAAGAGTAAGGTCCATGTGATGCTAGGGAGGTACTTTCAAGCGAATGGCAAAGAGAGCAAGCCTTACCCAAGAGTGTGGAATCCAATCAAAACTCCTCGGAAACTATATGACTGGGCAGTTGAACAGACAAATAAAAGTATTACAAAACTGAATTTCTTCTTCATACTAGCTGAACAGTATGCAAGAATGTCAGAAGAGCTTGAGGAGTTATATAGCCACGTAAAGACTATACCTGGTACACAGAAATTTCATTACGTTGTACCTGTTTCAGATAATCAAACTACAGGTAAAAGGTTTTTAGATTCAAATGATAATCCAAAGTAATTTACTTTGTATGAGAAAGATTTATAACTTGAATATATGAAGATATGTTAATTACTAATACGTGAAAATGTACACATAAAAAATAAAATAAAATAAAACCCTTACGAAGCAAAACCAATGAGTTTTCATTGACATAAACAGTGTTTTCTAAACTCATATAACGTCATATTTGGATCGTCTTAAATGGATATGCATCAAGTCTTATCAAATTAGAATTTTCTAGTTTGATAAGGCTTGATGCGTATCCATTTAAAGACGATTCAAATATGACTTCGACTTTCTGTTAAGATTTATCAGACCCCCCTCCCTCTATCACAATTTTTATCATACCTCTCACACATACTGTAACAAATCTTTACCTCCCCCCCCCTCTTCCCTTCCAACGTTATACGACACCATATTGTGTCGTAAAATAAGAATAACCGAACTAGATATTGAAAATTAAATCACATCAGTTTGTATGCTTACTTGCTGTGAATAATCTGATAGAGTTCGATTCGATGTTCATTCACTAACAATCAAGATTTATCAATTTGAAGAAATAGCAAGGTTGGTTTGCAAGAGAGAGAGAGAGAGAGAGAGAGAGAGATAAAAGATAGGATAAAATACATGGAGCAGCGATTCAGCTTAAACGAGGGGAAATCTAACGCGATTGTTAAAATTATTATTTTTTTTCTGTGCGATATCAGCAGAGCTATATAAACATGATCTGAACCAAATTGTTGATGTTTTATTTTGCTTTCACGCAAACGAAATGAGATATTATTTATCAATGTTTGTCAATCTGTTTGAATTACTGATAAAAAATGCAAATGAAAATGAAAACCTTAGCATAACTTTGCTGCATTCCACTAAACAACAAAACAAAAACCTATAAACCCCCTTCTCTCACACTCGAATGCTGTTCAACAATCAGCTGTTCATCTTGCACTCAATCGCAGTAAACCATGTGTTTGCATGGTTCTACTCTCAACGCATGCCCTCTGAAGCTCCCCCCCAAACACTTCCCGAAAAGGGAACGAATGGAAAATGCGAATTCATCATGAACCATCCGTAAACAAAGAGCGCGTGAGGATCCTAGTAACCCAACTACGAAGCCGTCCTCCAGTTTCGGCCTGGTTGTTCGTTCAGTTCGGCTCGGAAGTGGCAAAAGTCGGAAAATTCCGTGCTGTTTGGAAGCGAAAAAGTGAGTGCACGTGGATTCGTCTTCCATTAGGTGGTACTGACTGATTGTGGTTTTTGCCTTATCGTTGATTGCAACGAAATTTATAGCGTCAATGTGATATCTAGTGCAATGCTAGGCGGTTGCTATGGATACAAGAAGAAAAGTGATGCAACCAAGGATTGAATGCAGAGCGCCTGACTTGCAATGACGATTATCGTAAATGTAATCCAATTAAATGAACTAGCTTCCAATGAACGAAGGAAAATAAGTGCTTATTCAATACATAACATTACAGTCGGTAAATTCGTGCTTCCGAATTGTACGGAACGAAGTGATGGACATTGCGGTTTGATGAATGGAGTTCATTAGTGCTTTTCGGTCACATTGTCTACAGGATTATCCATGGCAAACGTAAGAAACACAATGGCCCGGATGCATTTCGGATTACAATTCATCATACTGATTATCGGTGAGTATCCTACCGACTCTACATTGTAATTTGTTCAAAGCAACAGAGCAGGGGGGAAAAATGCAGATGAACTAAACTTGTTGTATCGTTCTCTTATGCCTAATTGAATTTGTGTGATGGGATGGAAGGGAAAACAAAATCCAAGACCGGTGGACCCATGGCGTTACGGAAGGAAAACATAAACATCCACAGCCAACCCTTTTAAGCGCGAGTTTTTTTTTTCACATTCACTGTCCCTTCTCCTGGGGTGTGACGAAATTTGACGGGTCAGAAAACTTGCAAGTGGGATTCAGTCGTTCAGCAATAATACATAGAAGGGACATTGCAATGCACTCGGGGAAATTAGTCACATGGGTTATTCTGAAAAGTTTGAAAACATACAGTATGTCCCAAAAAGCAGAAGCCGTAGCTTCCGGGAAGGTTAGCCCTGTCCTTCGGAAAGTAGGAGGTTGGTGTCAGGCCCTGCTAGCAACGGAAAATCGGAAGAAGACAGCGACGAAACATGACTAGTGATCGAAAACTCGGGAGTGGAACTGCAGATCCCTTAATTTCATCGGAAACACAGGCATGCTACCCGATGTACTCGAGGTCCACGCATTTGGCATCGTAGCGCAGCAGAAGGTGTATTGGAAGGGATCCATGGTGCGAATCATAGCAACGCATGTGAGCTGGGAACAGTTTTCATCGTGATGAGCGATATGCAAAGGCGTGTGATCGGATAGTGGCCGATAAGCGAAATAATGTGCAGGTTGAGGATCAAGGCTCGGTTCTTCGACTTTAGCCCTAATAATGACAAGAATGCATCCTACACGCAGTTCGAACGTGAATACAACCGCTGCCCGACCCCACGACGTCAAGATCATCATAAGAGACCTAAATGCTCAGGTTCCGCACATATTTCCAGTATAGCTTCTCTTATCGTTACACATGGAGATCACCAAAGCAGACGGAATTGCAAATCGACCACGTTTTCATTATTGGACGGCACTTCTCTGATATTACGGACGTCAGAATCAATCGTGGCGCAACAAACATAGACTCTGACCCTGATCCTGGTGATTTATACTTCGCTCAAAACTCTCCGTGATCGAATATCGCCACTAAGTACGTGAAGCATCTTAATGCAGTGTTGCATAGTGGGCGGAAATGAACTTAAAATCCTATTAATTTAGACGATTCAAGGTAGGAGTCATATGAATTAGCTTATCTTATGTGGAAAATGCGGAATTGAATGTGCGTTGGTCTCATTTGATGGTTGACCACATTAAGTATCCCATTTGCCCATTTCCTCCAACTCATTTTTGATGTAAATCTAGAATCAGAGATCGAAATTCGCGCCCCGCTGGGTGAATACCATACTCTCTCGCAAGCAGGTTATCGATGAGAAGTGAACCGTTCACATTTTCATCTTTCCTTTTCGCCGATAATTTATTATCCTATCTCTTGCATATGCGAAAATATCTCTCTCTAAAATTCAACCGAAAACATTTTCTCATGTCACATATTTCACTAAAAAAATTGAAGGTCAATATCAAGAAAAAATACGTCTGATTAATAGTTTGCTTCAATATACATATTGTTGTTTGCTACAACATGAAGAAAAATTGTCTTTTATCGATTTATAATGTCAGAATGAAACAAGCATGAAAATTGGTGCATTTTCGGCATCTAGGATTCACTGAAAAAGAAATGATTTATCAGCAACTCATGCTCTCCAAAAATTATAAATCGTCGTTGCTTTTCTCGCGAAAACTGCTGTGAGCGTATAATAGTCTTTCGCTTATCACATTCTCATCTGTTTCTCCGGGCGTGGTGAAAAGGACGTTTCTATTTTCGAGTTGCCGAAAATTTGGTCTCTGACTAGAATTTTTACTCAAAAACTAAACTTGGTATTTCTACATTGAACTCAAATGCACTGTAAATTTGCAGAAAAAACTGGAGAGTTGAATGGGACAAATTTAATTTGTTCCTTTAAGTAATATTACTCGTGCCAATTTGCAGGACTACATGATACATGAGTATATGCATGTAAGGGGGAGAATTGGGTAAAATGGACAATTTACTGAGGTCAACCCTACACGAAACCATGCGATTCTCCGGTCATTTGCAGTGCAAGTCAGATTAATATTATCATCAGAACCGGAAGATTTATGAGTTTATGCATGTTTGAAGCTAAATCGGTTAAAATGGACCAATTCCTGGAACCTGATCAAAGTAAAATTTGTTGCATTCAGTTTTACAGCTTTGTTTGTGCAAAACATACAGCGCACTTGAGTTCAATAAAGTAGCACCGAGTAGCAATTTTTGGGTAATAGTCCTAGTTTGCATCCAAAATTAGAGGAAAAACGGCCCAAATGGGACACTTACTGTGAAGAAAATAATGAACTTTACCCTCGTTGTATTTCAAGCCAAAAGAGGCGTAAACAACGAAATTGTTTGCAATCTTTCATACAACAGAGTAGATGCAGGCGTCATCTGGCTTAAGTTTACATGAAATATCTAATTAAATTATACCAAGTATAGCGTTCCCTTTATATAACGTAGATAATTAAATTTTTTTTTCAAACTGTGTGATCTACCTTAAATGAGACCAACACCATTCGATTCGCAGTATTTTTTCCTAAAAGATAAACTAATTCTTTGGACTCCTACCTAGCACCGTCTAAACAAATGGGATTTTGGATCCATTTTTGCCCACTGTGCGTTATTTGACGAGGATGAGCTCGATGGGCTCCCTCTTGAAGACTGCTGGAGTACTGTCAAAACACCCATTAGCAACGCAGCAGAAAACCCCGGGTGCGTAAAATGAAGTCGTCAGATTGATTGGTTTGACGAGGAGTGTAGAGGCACAACATGGAACGCTACAAACGGAAGCGGAAACAGCAGACCCTTGAAATGAGAAGCCAAACTAGTATTTTCCATTTAATTCCAACTACCTTTGCTTATCTTGACAGTCTACAATATGCAGACTTCTACGGTGTCTCGTACTGATAACTCAACTGAACGAGTACGAGACACTACGCGTATCTGTCAAGATAAGCAAAGGTAGTTGGAATTAAAGGGAAAATACTATTTTTTCTTCTCATTTCTAGTTAAGCTGAAGAAGCCAAACAGCGTGTTTACACGGTAAAACGGGAAGCACAAGAGATGATCGAAGAAGTGAAAAGAGGCTCTTGAATCAGTTGTCAAGAAATCTTTACTGAACAATCAAGCACCTCCCAACTTTGGCAAAGCTTTAACAAATTGACGGGAAAATGCCAGGACCCAGCGATCAAAAAAAGTTCACCATTCAAGAGCTATTACATGCTATTGAAAGCGCTTATGGTACTTCAGCCGGGCCCGACAATGTTGGGTACCCCATGGCAAAACATCTTCCTTTTCACTGCAAGGTGACACTGTTGGATGCTTTCAACCATATATGGGAAATCAGCAATATACCATCCACATGGAAAGAAAGTACCTATTCCTAACCCTGAAGAGAACACACCCGAGCCCGATAGCTTCCATCCGTTTTCTCAACCAGCTGCATTGCCAAAACAATGTAGAGGATGGTAAACCGCCGCCTAATGCATCATTAGAACCCAACGGAATACCTCCACCCAGTACAGTGTACCATTTCAGGAGGGAAAGGCACAACCAACTACCTAGCACATCTAGACGAAACTGTAGCCGAAGCAGCCAATAATGGAAAACGGCACCGACACATTATGGAATCAGTCATTAGCAGTGACCTCGGAAGCGAAGATCGTTCATAATTGTATACACAACCTTTGCAAAATCGATCAGCGAGGAAATGTTTTACAGGAGCCTTATCGAAATCAGCCCGACTTGAGAACGGCGTCCCACGAGGCTCGGTGTTCTCTTAACTGTTTCTTCTGGCCTTGGATTTACTGTTCATAGACTGTAACGGTGTTACAAGTTAAAGAAAATAAACTCAATTATAATTTGAAAAAAAAAACACAATAATATTTATAGCTAACCCTATTAACGTTCCCAGTCTCTGGATCCATACCGATTGGAATGTCAGAAAAGGGAGACCAAATGATAAGTTGTTGGGAGAGTCAGGCCAGCGGATAAACTCTCCGAATGGTGATGGTCCCGAACTTCGACAAGAGAGGCTTCGGATCGCTATCGAGTCAAAAACCCAAGACTCACCAATTAGATTCGTATTAAATCCACGGTGCTGATATTCGAAGAACCGCGTGTGTGTTGACGGAAATTGTATAAGGATAAAACCCTTCAACAAGGTGTCCCCTCGGGACGGAAGATCGAACCGTCCGATCCCGGTCGTCAAGCTGACTCGACCAAGAGTCGAAGTCCACGTGTCGGGATATCTGAAGGACACCTATCCTTCGTCGCCGACCACCGTCACCTGAACGCTACCTGCAGGTAAGTTACATCGGTTAAGGCGAACTGGCAGCAAAGCTTCCCTCAACACCTAAAAAAGGTGCACCGTGAATGTTCTGGCAGCACTGGCCGTACGCATACAAACGCGCCGACGACGTAAACACGTCAGATGACATACGGTAAGAAGAGTAGAAGAGAGAGAGAGAGAGAGAGAGAGAGAGAGAGAGAGAGAGAGAGAGAGAGAGAGAGAGAGAGAGAGAGAGAGATATACGTCAAAGATAGTAAAGGAAAAAAAAAACAAAAACAAACGGGAATTGTTTCGTGAAAGAGTTCGATACAAGTTCCGAAAATTAGGTGAAAGTCAAATCGAGTTAAATTGAGTAGAGTTCCGTGTGCTAAATTTGGTTAGACGATCACAACACAGAAGTCGGTGAGTAGAGTGAAAGTTAAATAGCATGAATAAATTACATCAAACTAGATTTCAGTCGTAGCAGCTGACTGAATAAAAGTGAACGGTACAGTGGTGCCTGAACCTTTTCGCGCGTCCCACGAGCATTCACGGAAACGGTATAAATTCAACTTACCACATAGAACTAATTGGCAGACAGGTAATTTCGAAGAGAACAACAACAATGATGAATTGCAATAAATCCATAAATATATTATAAACAGAAATTAGCGAAAACGAGGTAGAAGCAGGTTGTGGACGGAAGGCAAACTAAAAATTGTGAGTAAGAAAAACCATCGACACTTTGACAAAAAACTTGATAATTATATTTAATTAAAATCCACAGTTTGATCATCCTGTGAAGGTGATAACCAAAACGGTTTGTTTTTACATCCGACATTTGATCCGAACAGTGAAGTTACACCGTTAGCCCTCCAGTTACAGCATACATATGACAGGTTAGATAGAATAGAACCACCACTCATATTGTACATACACAACATTCTAACCCCCTACATGGATAAAAAAAATACAATCTAGATCTAAATTTTCCGATTATTTATCAAGAAACACGATCGACCCTAGGGCTTGGTTGAGGAGGACTGAAGCGTGGAAGATTGAGTAAGAATCTAATTGGATTTTCCAGCGAATCGTAGAGTTTGTTCCTGTTGAGTCTGTCCCCTGTTGAGTCAGCTTAGCTTTTCGGAATTCAGGACTTTGCCGCCATTTGAGTTTGGATTGAACTCGCCCTGAGGTTTCAAAGCCGGGGCGGGTCTATTTGAGAACAGGTTTCTTCATGGTAGACTAATCGTCTACCTAGCGCTTAAGTGAGGTTTGTGACTAGTTAATTGGCCAAAACACCTGACCCGCTACAAGACTACATATACTGTTATCATTTCCACTGGAAAACGCGTTAGTTACCTGCGACGAAGACTTAAAAAACCGTGGAACTTATCGGAAAATGGGCTATCAATATTGGCTTGCAATTGTCACCCTTAAAATCATCAACCATGCATTGTTGTAAGCTAAAGCCACATAGCAATTGGCACCTCGAGGGAGCCAAATAGTATCATCAAGGAAGAATTCACTAGGCTGAAAACAACTAGAACCCCCATTGTCGAAAATGCAGCTTCAATCAGCACATAAACCAACTGAAGAAAGGCTGTCAGAGTCGCCTAAATCTTTTGTAAGCTAATTCAAGAAATACAAACCGCACTTCTCTATGTTGGAAATGCCATTCTAACCTCTAAGGTTGAAGGATTCATCATCATTTTTCCGTCATCTTCAAAAAATCTAAAGCAGTTTTTGCGTTTGATATTAACATTCTAGAAATGAAAATGTATTCACTGTGTTCTGCGTGGCGAGCAGAATACAGTGAATACATTTTCACGAACTATGTTTTGATTTTTAACGAAAAAACTGCTTTAGAATTTTTGATGATGACCGAAAATCGATGATGCATCCTTCAACCTTAAGCTGATTTACGGCCTGGAAGTACAACGTAGAGAGAATATCGAGAAACTAGCACCAACATATAATCAAGTTATAAGAATTGCCTCAAGTGCTCTATGAACTACCCCTATAATTTCAATAGTAATTGAAGCCTGATGCTTTGAACATTTAGCTACTATCATTATTGTGAAAAAACATGTGCAATAGTGCCAGCCAGAACCGACTTTTCGAATTACAAAAAAAAAAAAAACAGTGGTGCTTAAAAGTTCTGTCTCCTCAAATGCATGGGGACTTCCCCATGCAAAATTCAAGCTCAAACGGACTTCGTTAAGTTGTCTTCCAAAAGTTTTTTTTTGTAAAAAAATGATTCTCTGGACTTCTCTGGGACCGATTTTTGAGTTGGAGGACTAAATTTAATTTTACTTGAATGATTATAATTCAACTGCTTCGATATTCATGAGATATTCATGGCAATTCCTGGGCACTGGCAAAACCTTAAGGTAGTCTAACCTCTACTACCAAGTCCCAGGGCTAGCCTAGTTCTTTACCATTTTGGAAAGAAGCACACAAGTGTTGCCAGATCAGTGGAAATGCAGCCCAAAAGTGCTTCTGAAAATCCTCTAGTACTTCTTATTGATAAACATTATAGTGCTGAGATGGTATTCAATGGTCAACTACAGTAATTTTAAATGCTGCATTTCATCATATAGAATCAGTTGAAAAAGTTGAAATAGTTTCAAATCAAATCAAAACAAATCAGCACACTTTTGGAAAGCATTACCAGATAGGGGAGCTGTTCCATTATTCATATTAATCGGAAAGGTAGGTTTGATGTATCAATCAATTGATTCCTTTTGTGGCTTGCTTTAAACAAAAAGTATAAATAACTTAAATTAACAGTGAATAAAAAGTAAGAAATCAGAAATGAGATGAAAATGGAAATGGTAACCCTAGAGATGCCATTCGAAATCTCTTGAAGAAAACGCGGTTTTTAAAATGTGCACCGGCAATGGGCGATGTATTTACTCAACAGAGCAAACAGGAGATGAAAACAGCCCTAGAATATGAAACCCACATATTCATGGCAAAGATGCATATGGCAAGACATTGAGAGGAGTGGAGTTCATATCACAAAATGGCACGAAGCAGCTCCAGACAAACGAAAGATGAAGAAATTCACAAACTACAACAGAATGCAGAAATCATGAAGAAATAACAGAAATAAGTAAAACACCTTATTTAACTTATAAACGTGACACTGACGAATTAAATGAACATACAAAACAGACGTCACGACACCTATAAAAACAGTTGACATGAACATGACTGAGAGAAAGGTAAAGTAAACTTGAAAAGGTGATACCTTTTGAGGCAGTGCGTATCTATGGACGACATGATCCTTGCACGGTTGGTGAAATGCTTCAAAAGAAATTAAGTTCTAAGTTATCGTTATACTTAATGCACAATGAACAATACAATAGCTTT
>JASCZW010010764.1:0-34969 GCA_034211315.2 Aedes japonicus | reverse complement strand
GGGAGCGTCTGCATTTTATTTTGGCATACTAGCAGATGGCGCAACTTCGAATAAGTGAACTACGCGACGTTAGTATACGTTATTGATTGCTAACGCTAGATCTTGTAAAAGGTTTGAAAATTTACACTCTTTTGCTCTTCTTGGCCTATTTCTGCACAGAAAAAAATTATTAATTTTAAGAAGCGCGTAAAATTTTCCCTCGTTTAATTCCAAGCCAAAAGAGGCGTAAACGATGCAATTGTTTGTAGTCGTTGATGAGCCATACAACAATGTTTGCAATCTTTCATACAACAGGCTTGATTCAGGCATTATATGGCTTAAGTTTACATGAAATATCCCACTGTTTTCTGCCAAATCTAGCAATCCCTTTATGTGCATTAGATAACGCAGGAAATTCATTGTTTCTTCTTATCTGTGTGGACACGAACAGAAGTGCCTGGTTTACACCACTCCTTTGTCTCTTGTTTTGATTTAGGATCATGATGGTAGACCTAAATCTCATCCATAGTGATGAACCGACGCAGAAAATCATTTTTATCCTTTCAAAATTGCTCGAAATGTTGCTCAAAAAGTCGTATGCGAACGTGTTTTTGTTGCATTGTTAGTAAATGCGACACCCATTGTGCACACAGTCCTTTGAAATCCAAAACTTCAGCCAAAATACACCATGTTTTTGCTTGTGAGATGCCTATGATGTCACCTATCACATCCATAGCTTTGGTTTCTGGATTTGATGCACTTTTTGGACGTCCTGAGCGTGGATCGTCTACAACGCTTATACAGCCACGCTTAAACACCAAAACCCATCGGTGAACGGTTGGAAATGAAGAAGAAGAAAACCCCTTTAATACTTTCACCACCTTTGCATGGATCTCACTAGCCGATAAATCTTCCAAAACAAAGAATATAACCACTGCACGATATCCGGATTTTCCCATTACACAAAATACACTGATACGTCAACTTCAAATTATTTGTAAGCAAAGAATGAAATGAATTGGTTTCTCTACTGCTCTATAGATGTCACTTTCAATACTTTTTGACCAACCTAGTATTCTGTGGAGCATACAGTTTGTTTGAAATTTGTGTTTCCAACGAAATTTCTTGTGTGGAATCGTTGAAAATGTAGCAGAATGCGTTATAGGAATTTATAATTTCGACTACCAGAGCAAATAAAGGATATAATATTTAAAAGTGATCTTGAAGTGGTCGAAGACTTGCCTCGTTCCAGACGCCCTTCAACACCAAATGAAAAGTGGCAATTCTAAGGAAAACTGTGCTTGAGAATTGTCATGTGAGCCTCAAAAACATGGTTAGTGGTCCCAACATCTCATAAGAGTTCGTTCAGTACACTGTAGTTGATATTTTGGGCACGGAACACGCTGCCAATCGGCTTGTTCCGAATGAGCTGAATTTCGTGAAAAAGGACCATTGAAATAAGGTTTATTATTTGGATAAATACAGCGTGAATTTGCTCGAGCAGGCCACGTAGTCACCAGATATGGCCCCGTGCAACTTTTTCCTTTTCTCCAAACTCAAAATGCCACTTCGGGGAAAGAAATTCGAATCCATTGCGGCTATAAAAGAGAACACCATGAAGGAATTGACGGTCATCCCTCCGACAGCCTATGAAAAGTGCATGGATAACTGGGTCAAGCATAAAGGGTTATTTTGAAGGGACAAAATAATTTTGCAAGAAAATTAAGAAAGCTTGGCTTTATTTACAAATTCTCGGTATTTTTTTATCACAGTGTATTTTAAGATTTTCTCAATTTTACCGGATTACAAACCATTTTTTTCCCTTTGCAGGTGAAATTGCTAACCAAAACGAAATTCAACTACACATATGCGGAAGATGAGCCAGTATCAACATTTGTCACGGCATTCTACGATGCCGTGCTTCTTTACGCATATGCCCTTAACGACAGTATTACCCTGCTGGGCGAGCAGAAAGCTCTGAAGCAACCGATTAATGGAACCTACCTGGCTCATCTCATGTGGGGAAAATCGTTCAAAGGAATCACCGGAAACGTCACAATAGACTCTAACGGTGATCGCATTTCAGACTACTCACTGCTGGACCTGAACCCAGAAACAGGAATGTTTGAGGTATAGCCTTTTAACACTCCCGGAAAGAATGTTGTAGAATAACAATATTAATTCCATTTTAAGATAGTAGCAAACTACTTCCATGATGGAGGTCTACAGTTCGTTGAAGGCAAAGAAATTCACTGGTCCGGAGGTAGAACAAAAGCTCCACCTGATCGACCAACCTGTGGTTTCGATGGTTCATTATGTCCCGACAAATGTAAGCGATAGAATTTTGTATTATAAATAATTTTGGTAACATATTTTTTCCCCTAGCCTTACCTGGATATGCCATCCTTTCTTTGATACTTGGTCTGTGCGTCATTTTTATGGCAATAGTATCGATTCTAGGATATCGACACTACAAACTCGAAGCGGAAATCAATTCCATGACATGGAAAGTGCACGCCAATGAGGTGCTTTCCTGCAACCCTAGTCGAGGCCATCGGGGAAGTTTACACCTGATGGCCAAACGTGGCAGTCAAGCTGTAAGTACTCGCACCAATGCACCTCGTAGTAATTTATGAACCAATTAATAGTACGATTTCAGACTATCTACTCCGAAGACCTTAATTCGCTACCTGGTGACCGGCAAATCTACATTCAATTTGGATTCTACAAAGGTTGCAAGGTGGCAATCAAAAAGATTAACATCAACAATCTGAACCTAAATCGCACCATGATGCTGGAGTTCAAGCGAATGAAAGACATCCAGCACGATCATCTTGTTCGGTTCTACGGTGCTTGTCTGGATCCCAGCCCCGAGCCATTCATACTGACGGAATACTGCCCGAAGGGATCCTTACAGGATATTTTGGAAAATGAAACCATCAAACTTGACTGGATGTTCAAGATATCACTCATGCATGACATCGTCAAAGGTATGTCGTTTTTGCATTCCACCGAGATTCACTCCCATGGTGCTCTGAAGTCGTCCAACTGCGTGGTGGATTCACGGTTTGTGCTGAAAATTACTGATTTTGGGCTGCATCAGCTCCGAAGACCCACCGAGGAGCTAGACCAGGAGAGCTACGCTTATTGGAAAAGTAAGTACAATTAGTATGTATGCGACAACAGAACAACAGTGACTATAGTAATGGTGTTTTAGCAAGACCTCATGCGTTGAACCACGATTCTGTTGATTTTCCTAGCGCCCTAACACATTTAGAAAATCATCTATAGGATAGAGCATTACTTTGGCAGTGAACTGTTTTCCGTCAATCATCGTTATTACTCAATCGTACTCAAATTCAAGCAACTTATTTCTTTTTTGTGTATGATTACTTAGAATATTCATTCACTGTTTATCTTCTAAATTTTAAGTCATTTGCCTAAAATTAGACTATGTAAGTACTGGCCTAAGTACTAAGCCTAAGTACTTTCTCTTGTTAAAAAATGTCCCCACTTAAATATTTGGGTCTATAAAAAAGTATTCCCTTTCAATCTTTGCACTCGTCGAAATAGTAGTGTAAATCTTAATAATAAAATATTAAATTTTTTTATTATTGTGGTATTTAGTATGAAACATTTCACACGCTCGTCACATCCTTTTTTGGCATGTTGGTACAATATTGTTTTCACCTTAGAATCGAACTGTCCGCCATCCATAACTGTTGTACAAATAAATCGTGGACGTTTGTTTGGACGTGCAGTACATCCAACGGTTTGACATTCTTTTGCGCTCAAAATTCACGTTTGTGAGCCTCGATCTAAAAATCAAAAATAGGAGTTTCGAGTTCTTCTTCACTGCCAGCCTGATTCATTTCTGATGGATCGGTATCGAAATCTCCCTCTTCATCTATCTTCATCCGTCTTGCTCCATGTCGACGAAATCGATACTGTGGGGCTTATTATGGTTGTCACCTTCACTATCACCTACCACACATCACCTTACTTTTTTAAGCTATTACTGGTATAACCGTGATCAAAAATAAACTTCGTGAGGTTGAAGTGATAAAGAAGTTAAAAATTGTAGTAGCCCTCAGTAAATCGACGGTTTGCATCACTTTTTTCAGTGGCGTGGTGGTGCTGTTGCAACCATAATAACACCGAGTTCATTCGAATCGTCACCTCGGATGAACTCTTCCATATTTTTTCACTTGGGGGACATTCGTAATAAGGTTTTTTGTTTTCAATTCGTTTTCACTGGTGAAATTCGGTGAAATTTTACAGTATTCCGGTAAAAAAATTACCGGAAATTGTCAAATTTTACCGCAATCGGTTAAATCGGATTACCAAACTGTTTAGCTGTTAAAAGTTCGTTAAAAAATTACCGAATACTGTAAAATTGTCTCAGTGTGTATAATTACGGATTTTATACGTAGATATGACTATCTTTATCAAAACTTGAAAATAACCATTACATCCTTATCACAAAGCAGAAGTTATTTCACCACATATTTTCGCCCGTTAAAATGTCAAATTGGAATTATGCCGTGGACATAGTGTGGTTGATTTCCATTGATTGTTGTTACGCCGTCGATACCGCCGTCGATCGTATTTACCTGTTTTACTAGCTAAGGATAAGATTTCATCATTGCTTTTGCTTCTGCTTGAAGAAAATAAATTTATTTATTAAATTATTTAAGAAATTTGTGACTTTCGTTCAGGTCAACTCAGATTTCGTAACGGAGAGCCATGTTTTCCTCCTCTGTGTAGACAGCAAAACAATTATAAACGCCGTGTATCAGCCTTAGCTAGGCAAGAATATTCACACATTTCTCATCTTCTTTTCCGTTTCCTCCACGGTCACCTAAAACATAATTGATCCAGCCATCAGGTCTCCTCATTTGATGTCGCAGCTTTGATTCCATCGCGTTGTCTATGTCCATTGCTATAAAAACAAGACAACAACTACAATAAGAAAATTGTTCATTCGATAGAATCACTTACCTCTGGTTTTCCTAGTATGTAATGCCTAGACTCATCTAATTAATAAAATTAACTGTTTTAGTACGTGATGCATTGAATTCGACGTCTTTGAAAACTGAAAACACTAGTTCTTAATTCCTCGCCACTTGATTAATGTGACTGAGGAGCGCAGGCGTAATATTATGGTTTCAGTTGTAAACCGAATTTCTCGACTAGCGATAATCGATTTTACTCTCGTTCTGTACGTTATACCTAATGTCGGAAGTAGTGCGCTGTATGACGCATCAGATGCGCCGTACAGCGCACTACTTCCGACATTAGGTATAACGTACAGAACGAGAGTAAAATCGATTGTCGCTAGTCGATAAATTCGATTTTCAACTGAAACCATAATAACATACAAGATGCCAAGATGTCATAATTTAACGGCGAGTTTCCAGTGCTGGCAGTTTAACATGTGAAAAACGCAAACCGTAATAATACTCTAAAAATAAACAGGGCGTATTTTGGTGTTTTATCAATTTTTAACTCAATTAAACATATTTCTGAATATATTGAGTGAAAAGGTTAAGCACTGCATTATTACACAACATTTCAGCATAATATAATGCAACGTGGTAATGCATATATGGTTTATTGGAGCTTACAATTGAAAAAATCATTTAATTATCGTATTCCAAACTTCGCCTCAAATTTTGTCGGTTTCGTGATTTTGGAATACCGACCTTTTCAAATTTTAGTCTAGGTTTAATCTTTTAAATTCACAACAAGTTTTCTTAACGGATTGAGAATATTTGTTACGAGCTTCTTTGTACCTTTTGAAAAAGATGTGCGTACTCTGAAAAAAATTCTATCGTTATACCGACAATTACGTCATGGTCAGGATGACTATTGCATAGGGAGGGTCCATTAATTACGTCACGCAGTAGGGAGGGAGGGGGGGTTTGAACGTGACGATCCATACAAAAAATGTGAAGGTCCATACAAAAAACGTGACAAGGGGGGGGGGGGGTTATAAAGAGATAATTTTTGTGTGACGTAATTAATGGACGTTCCCATATAACGGTTACAATAACCATGAAAATGGTGGAATTCACCACGTTCAGGGCATTTTTGACTATGATCATGGTAACAAGGACTATTCCGACATTATGTCAAATGTTGGATCAACTATTTTTAAAGGTCGTTTTGACCATGATCATAGTCGGTTCAAAATCACTATACTGCAGTAGTCATCCTAACCCCCAATAATGGTAAAATTGACAATCAAATTCGTTTCTGTGTAGATGATTCTACGCCATTGTGGTTACTTGGTTAAGCACTTTCCTGTTTCGCAGTGCGCTGTTTTTATAATGTTATAATGTATATATATAATTTTTGGTTGGTTTAATATCATTGATGTGATAAATCAGTTGTAATGATTTTTTGTTTAAAAAAATGCTGTATGGGGTGCATGGAAGCTGATGACATAACCCAAATAACAACTTTAGTTTTATTCCAGTCGTATAGCACTCCTCCCGGCTTTGTTGACAAAACTACATTGAAAACTGTTTTATCCGCCAACACCTCCTCTATACATCTTTAAAGGCGAAATGTGTACAATGTGGCCCACTCTATAGATGGTTGTGAAAACAAATTAATAAAACCTTTATAAGACCATAAAGATTCTGAAAATGTTTTTGTGAAAGATGTTATGACTACGATATCTTGATTGGTTTTTGTTGTTCTGCTTTGCTCGATTCTTTTCTGATTCATTTAACAGTAAAAATAAGTTTTAGTGTTCCGGAAAATTTTGTTTGATAGCAATAAATTTAGCAATTTAGCAATAAAATCGAGTTTTAAAAAGCGTATCATGCTCCAAATGATATGCGCACTTAATTTTATGGGGAATATTGCACCTCGGAAATTATGCGAGTTTGAACAACAAAATCCAAATTTAAACAAATATATTCGATAAATTAATCCTGAATTTCCTGAAAATTAATGAAATTCAATAAGGTTATCTTAAATAATTCCGAAAATGGCCTCTGTTCATTTGCATCACATTTAAAATTTGGTGTATTTCCGCATTTTAATGATTTCTTATATTTCAATATGGCGATTGGAAGAAATCACAGTTTTGCCAAAGAGCAAATTTACCATCGCAATGGCTACTATCAAACTATTTGGTCATTTGGTGACATCCATTAATGCCAAATTGCCGTTTAATGCATTTAAAAAATGATTTTAAAATGCTTTTTTAACTGACCATAATAAGATTAAATGAATGAGTCCTAAAACGGCATTTCAAAACAGCATTTTACGAGTTCAGAAAGTCAAAATAAAACCTTTGATAGAAGTAAATGAAATTTGAGAAGACAAGGTTTAAGATCCTTGTAAAGAATCTGTGTAGGTTCTCATAACCTGACTAAAATTTGAAACCTATTGGCACCTCTTGCTGCCATAATAAAACGAAATTGATTGCTAGTGGCTTTCATAAAACTTCAATAAAGCTGGATGGTTTTTGCAATGTTACTTGGGTAGACCGCTGATTTTCCCTGTATGCTTTTGTTTATATTCTGAAAACAAGTTTGTGTGTTAGAATTAGATTTTTGCAACAAAGTCATCACAATGCGCGGCATTGCTATTGGAAAGCGTAAACAGTTGGTGCAGAAATTGTACTCGATTCCCAAAATTTCATTAAGTCAGGAAGGTAATGCATATCGGAGCGGTGCGAAAATCCATCCAAAAGTTTAAGGATGGTTGTAGCTTTGCGGACGCACTGAAATGTGGTCCAAAACCAGGAACAATGGACCGAAAGATGGACCGGATGGAAAAAAAGGCTGTTCTGTTCGAGATGTTGCCAAAAAGCTAGGTACTTATAAGAGTATCGTCCAACGTGCCTAGGCAAGAATCCATCTAGAATCCTTCAAGAAGCAGAAGATGCAAAAACGGAGTGTAAGCGTTAAGTCGCTTGCTTAAAAGCTGTATGACTTTCTACTGTGTGGAAAACCGGCGTGTAAAGAGCTGTTCAGTTAGAATCCGGAATCACTTATTGTGCAAGAATTCTTTAACAGCGGTTTGTTTACCTAGACGCACACTTTCTGTGGTATAAATTTCACGGTGTTTCATGCTGTGAGTCAAAAGTTATTCCAGATAGAAGCCGAGAGGAGAGAAAAAATTCTGCACACCCACGTTGATAATCCAACGTGGTACGCAATAAAAATGGCAAAAACGTAGAAAATCGCCAAATCAACCGTGTATAATGTGCTCAAACGTTTCAGGGAGCGAAAAAGCGTGGATCGAGTGCCTCAAAGCAAGCGTCGTAAGGGAACATATGATCGCAAGCTGAACCAGAAGGTTTTGAGAACCGTCAGAGCAAACCCTGGAGTATCATATAATGAAATCGCACAAAAATATGCTGCTCGCAGTACCGTTCGAAGAATTCGTTTACGAGTAGGATATCGTTCTTATCGAGCCAGGAAGCAACCAAACGTTAAAGCACAGTTTTGTCACCAAAACTCGAGCTCGGAAATTGTACCAGCAGGTTTTGACGAAGTACCAAGGACGCCTGCTCAACGACGATGAATCCTACGTCAAAATTAATTTCGTACAGCACATTCGTGACGGAAAACACGATAGACTCGAAGCTGTACAAGGAAGAATGCCTCAAAAACCGCGTACTACATACTTAGAAATCATGAACTTTATACGAGACGTAATTCGTGTTCGTAAAAAGACGGGGAAAGTAAAGAAAGATTCCGTGTACATTTATGTCTCCAGACACATACGCAATTCGACGAAAGATGTGTTTGATTTATTTTATTTTCTCATCTGTTTAAGTTCATTCTTATTAGCTAATGGACGCTTGCATGTGTCGGTCTCAGGGGCCAGAAATTTACATGACATTTTTGACGAGTTGCCACTGCAACCGGGAAGTCATGCAGTGTTACCGCGATACTAACGTAGATTTCATCGATAAAAACATAAACCCACCCAACTGCTCGCAGTTCCGGCCCATCGAGAGATTTTGGGCAATAATGAAGCTTAAGAAAAGTGGAAAAACGGCTCGGGACGCGACTCAGATGACCAAAATGTGGAACAAATGTACCAGGGAAGTTGACTCCGGAGGAGTGCAGCGTTTGAAGGAAGGAATAAAGAAGAAAGTGCAAATTTTCATTAGAAACGAAAAGAAATGATTTGTACAGTGAACTACCTTTGTTTTGATGTATTAAACCTATGTGTACGTTAGTCCGTTACCGAGATACAGATGATTTTATTATTCCGAATTCTAAATGGACATAGCTTTATCGATGATAAAATATGTGTAAAATTTGTAATATTCGTATGTTTTTGCAATATTGTAAAATTGTTGAGACCATTTTTTACCGAGAAATTTGGTAGAAGGCCATGGTTTGGCACTATTTGCTAATGCGGAATGTGGTCAGAGCCGTGCGTGATGTCAGAGATAATGAAGACTGATACGAACATCCGGGAATGCTTGAATCAACGTATGCTGCCAATGAGCAGGAAGCATGATGGTCCAGGACCCGGTAATATAAGCGATAATAAGTTTCAGCTATCCATCTATAGGATGTACTCTGACTGACAGTATGAGTGAACACATTTTTTTCACGTAGGATTTACTGTTCATAAGCCACGTTCGCACGTGCTTCTTGGATTGCTATGTAGCTTGACAGACGTAAACGAAACACACTGCTAAAAAATTTCAGAAATTTTACTCACACGGTTAAGAAGATACCGTAAAATGTTGGCGTAACAATTTCCAGGAATACACCCTTTACGGCGATATTAACTTCATCGACATCTTTTATCGATTTTTTTCTCTTAAGTGAGAAGGTAATAGACGAAAACAGGTTGAAAAAATAGGAATTCATTCAACAAACTGCTTTTAATTAAAATTTCATTTGAATTTTTTAGAAGCATTCGAAATTTTTCGCCCATTACGTTAACATGGGAGCTGTCAGATTTATCATCATTTGATGTCTTCTTCTTTTTTCAACTTGGATTCGTCCATAAGAATCAGATCGACTACGCATCTAGAGAAACAATCGTACTGGCAACAGATCCCTTCTTGAACTCAGCCGACAAAGGCGAAGCTACAAAGCAACATCATGCTGTAGGTGACTGGGTTAGATTCCCGGTCTGGTCTTATAATTTTTCGCAAAGGAAAATTTATCGACTCCCTGGGCATAGGATAGGAATGTTCTTGTACTCTGCACACAATTATACTGTGTGTGTGTTTTTACAATCTAATTCCCACTGTCTGGCAGCGGTATTATGGATAGAATCTTCCTGCAACTGTTTCATATTTGCTGTTTACAGTTGCAAAAAGCTTAAATCCGGGGTACTCTGCACACAATTATACTGATGTAAAACTAGTATCATGATTCGAAAACTCTTAAATAATAACTGACTGCGTGCGAAAAGAACAATGAGTTCAAAACCAGTAACAGATTAACTGGAATCAGCAATAAATTTGTAAAACCGAGAAATAGAAAGAAACAAGCGAACGTTGTTTTATTAGAACAACCATTGAACATGTCAATCAAGTAAAGTTAGAAAGCTAGTTGGGATTTTTGCGGTTTGTGTTCTACAAACCTGCTTGTTCGACAAAGTGATAGAGCCATTGATTGGCTTTGTGGCTTTCGTCTCATTTCAGATTAGGCCGACCGTTTTTGATTAATGAGAAGCATCTCGTTACAACCGTGACAACAAGGAAATTATAGGAAGCCCCATAAAACTAAGAGGATAACTTTATATTATCAAAAATAAAGTTCAAAAATTAACTGAGAGTTTTCTTTTTTGAGTTCCTCAAAAATAGTTTGAACTTTGTGAGCTAATCGAAAACAGCAATTTTCATAGGGAATTGGACATTGATGGCCCGTTTAAGAGACCATTGAAAAATCCGAATGTTTCATGTTGTTCTGTTCTTTAAGAACAAATATAAAATAAGTATTCCTCCGTTTATCGCCACTTTGTACTACACACATTTAGATTGAAAGAATTTCAAATGTCTAACAACTTTCATTATCTTCCCCTGCAGAACTATTGTGGACCTCTCCGGAGCTTCTTCGTGATCCTCAACACGACCTGGCTGGTACGCCTAAGGGTGACGTCTATTCTTTTGGCATAATCATCCATGAGATCGTATCAAGGCAAGGACCGTTCTTCATCGGAGACGATGATAAATCCCCGAAAGGTAAGATTTACATTTTTTCTTTCAACCTATAGACTCTTACGTTTGCTGAAGGGGTACGTGAACAGTGAACAACATGGCGTTGGCAGATCGTCTTGATCTTGGGAAAGCCTTCTTGATCCACTATCATGCTCTTTTTCCAACTGTTGCAGCCATTGAAGTCGAGGTTGCCGCCAAGGATGTTCAGTATTTTTGGGAGGATTATATTTCTTTACTGATTCCTCGAGAGCTTCTTTCCAATCGAGTGGAACTGAAAGTGTTTTGTTTTAAGTTGCGTTCAAAGATATTGCAGCATCACTCACCATGAACTTTGATAATTTTGATTCGTCTTGGCGCCGGCATGCGTCGCCTGTTATATTCAACCAGTGCATCTTTGAAATAAAGACTCCTCTTATCCCTGAGCATCATTGAACTTTCTGGACGTGCACATGATGCCGTAGTGCTTTGACCAGGTTGTTGAAAGTCTTCCAATCTACGATCTAACCTCCTACTTGTTGTTGGTGCATCTGGCAAGTTGATAGACTGCCGCTCACGCTTTAAATTATCCAGACATATCGAGAATGTAGACCTCTGCAGCTGATCGTATAATTTATACCGAGATTTTGAAATGATGACACGCTTCGGACGCTGATCATGCTGTAATCCCAAGTTTGGATTTTTGTAGACGACTGTTTTCTTTTTACGTTTTTCTTCCTCATCTTCGTGAGGCATTTCTAGAAAATATCCAACAGCTGCAACATCACACTGATAATTTTGACAACCATTAAAAACATCAAATCAAAACATATTATTTTTTGGCTACTATGATCAAGTGAAAAAAAATCAAACCTTTCGTTTCAGAAATTATAAAACTAGTCAAAAATGGACCTGATGGTTACAACCCCCCCTTCAGACCAAAGGTGGACGAAACCTCGTACGAGGACGTAAACAACATAATGGTCAAATGTTGGGCAGAAGACCCATTGGAACGCCCAGATTTTAATCTACTGAAAACAACTATTAGGAAAATCAACAAGTAAGTTGCCTGCACTTCCCGCTCGGGAGAATACCCTGAAATGTTCCATGTGTAATTCGATTCCACCCTCTTTCCAATACAACTATCACCTCACATCAGAGAAAACGAATCTGGTAATATATTAGATAATTTATTACAACGCATGGAACAGTATGCAAATAACCTAGAGGCACTAGTAGAAGAGCGCACACAAGACTATTTTGAAGAGAAGCGCAAATGCGAGGAGCTCCTATATCAGCTGCTGCCGAGGTATGTCTGGCATCTTAGCGAAATAAATTAGCAGCTAATTGTACCCCCTTTAACATTTTTTTCATTTCCTCACGCACCGGTTACAGGTCTGTGGCAGCGCAGCTGATAATGGGCAAATCTGTGATAGCCGAAACCTATGATCAAGTAACTATTTATTTTAGTGATATTGTTGGTTTTACGTCCATTTCCGCTCAAAGCACACCGATGCAGGTGGTGGACCTGCTCAACGATCTCTACACCTGCTTCGATTCCATCGTGGAAAACTTCGACGTCTACAAGGTGAGTGACGAATGGCAAAAGTTTTCTTCCTTATGCATGCTGCGTAAAGGTCGATGTGTAACAGTTTGAAAGCACAAATGGGAGCTTGCAGAAGGCAAACGATAATGAAATTGATACTTTCTTTTCGTCAGACGCAGCAACCAAGTGTTCATCTTCCAATGCGACAAAGTCTGAAGCTACTTTTCATGCACTGCACGTTATTTCAGGTTGAACTATAGTTCAGGTGGTCCTATGACACTCAGGTTTTAGTTATGGAAAAGTTGGGTTTTTTTATTTCTTTGAACAACTCACAAGAGACCATATGCACGTACGTTGTCTACGTGTAATTTCCGTCGCGTTGTTGTTTTATGGTGGTTCCCAACTAACAAACAATAAAGTTAATTAATGATTAAAAGCTTAATAATCCATGGTGTAGCTTAAGATTCTGTGGCTTAAAACGTTTGGTACAAAACAGAAAACGTGGTCAGAAGTAATTTCAATCAAATTTCAATTGACATTAACTTTTTTTGTTTAGCCAGAGTACCGAGCTGACCAGCATAAGGTCTGTATCCGCAATAATCCGGACACCTCAAAACATGAATAAAACATAAATTTCGCATTATATTTCGGTCGTAGTTGTTTATTTCAGATTCCTGGGATGTGTTTTAAGAATTCGTGTAGACAAAACATAGTTATTTAGTATTTGCATAAAATATTCGAACTTTGTGCTTAACTCCGTCCATTAGGTTTTGTACAGACTCTTCAGAAATCGTAGAAGCCGTCTTTGTCCAAATTTGCTGGAAGTGTTTGATGTCTTTGATTCCTTACTTCTTTCCAGAAAGCTTCCTCTTCATCAGAGCCCAATATCTCTCGATGGGTCGTAGCTCTGGGCAGTTTGGCGAGTTTTGGTACAATGTTCACTTGATTTACTTGGTACCACTCCATCACAGTTTTAGCATAGTGTCATTGTTGGATACGAGTGGACTGTATCTTGTTCATGTTGATATTTGGTTGCCCGCTCCCCCATTGGGATTGGGCCGTGGAGGGACAACGCCGGTGGTTGTCTTCTCGGTGGAGGCAGGTCGGTGGACAGGCTGCCTGTGGAGCATTGTGCTCCCTCATGGAATGCCTCGCAAGGCTGGTCAATGGTGGTGGCCGTGAGCGGCCGGGATCAACTCTTTTGCGTAGAAAATTCAAAACTCTTTTGATGGCTCTGAAAAGAACCGATTTTTTGGAAAGCGGAATGGGAGCGAGCGTTGGAGCAAAACACAGAGGCGGTTACACTTTACTTCTTCATTATTCTTTCTCTTTTACACTATTTTTTCTCTTCGTAGCTTTGCTGCTACCACTGCGCCAGCGCTTCGCACTGACGACTGCTGCTGCGATGGTCGCACGCCGACCGGCGACTACTGCGCGATGCTCGCTTCGGTCTCAATGCCGACGAGCTAACTGCTGCTGATGGTGATGCTGGCTTTCTTCTTCGGGCTGCTCCCTTCGGGTGGTGTTGCCTCCTAAACGGCTTGGGTTGGAATGATTCCTCACGGCACAGCAGTGTGCAGTTTTATAGCTGAGTGGTGACGACTGCTACGCTGTGATTGGCTATTGCTTTTTCTCCTCTTCTTTCTTCAGGTCGCATTGCGGACTGAACAGTCATGATGCCAAATCGGGCCAGAACAAAGGTTTTTCTTTGTGACTTTTGATGAAGGGTAGCAATCGCTTCTGCAGACACTCTTTCTGATAGATCTCCTTGTTGATTGTGCCTGTAGTGACGAAAGATTTACTCTTTTTGCCACACTTGCAAATTGCTTGCCATACAAGGTATTTTTTTGGGAAATTTGATGCCTTCTTCGTTATGAAATGCTCAGCTGTAGCATTTCTGGCCATAGCAGAATAAAAAGTCAGCCCTGGAAGCTTCTTGAAATCCTCCAGGACATAAGTTTCATCGTCCATAACAACGCATGAAAACTTCGTCAATTATTCGCAGTACAAACGTCGAGCCCGTTATTTTGCTGCCAAGTTCTGCTTGTCGTTGCGATTTGGAACTGTTTCAACTTTATTCGACTTAAGTCTCAAACGTTGTTTTGATTTTTGAACAAAACCAGGCGACCTATCCCTATTTTACGAGCCACCGTTCGAATGGAGCGATTTGGGTTTTTCGTTCATGGTCCATGATAGGATCAGCGCGTCCTATGTTTTTGTCACATCTCGGTTTCCTCTCCACCTTCAAACGTTCCGAAAATGATTTGAGCACATCGTGAACAGTGGATTTAGGCAAATCCAATGTTTTTGCAAGGTCCCGTATTGACAAGTCAGGATTTGCCGTACGCCCGTACAAAATTCGCTCGTGCACTTGTTTTTCTTTGGTCGCCATCTTGAATACTAAACATGAAATGTAAACATCAATCATAGTCTCTTTCATCATAGACTCTCAGCTATACCACAGTGAAATTTTTCATTCCTACGTGCAATATTTCAAAAGTTACAATGATTTGAAGGCGTCCGGATTAATGTGGATACAGACTTTAAATAGCTTTGTTCGGCCATTATTATTGCTGATATTGACTTTGCTGTAGTAAAAGTTTTCCCATACATACCTAGGAAATAAAACCGAACTCGGTTGAATTTCAGCCGAGTTTTCATCTGCTGAACGCTCGGTAGTCTGTTCAGTTCAAATTGGAACAACCGAGTTCTCGTTAAATTTTTATTTTCTAGCAATCTCTCAAATTTACCGAAAAACTTTGTTGACAAAAATAAAATAAATAAATCCAATCAGCAATAACCGAACATCGGTTAACTTAAATATTACCGAACGCTTTCAAACAAACGGATTTTTTTGTAGCAGTTACAGATTTCGGTTCTTTATGGCAGAGCTGGAATGTCGATTGAAATAGCTTCGAATTTCATAGTAATAAATCCAGTTTGGTCAGCTTTATTGTTTATTGATGCAAACAATCCTCATATAGTACTAAACTTGCATCCTCCTTTTTTAGTCTCTCGGTAATGTTTTCCATTTTCACCTGACAAAAAACACAGGACGGAGAATTTTCGCAAACATACATTCTTCGCGCACCCACGAAATGAAATGGCTGACGATGTTTCAGGCCTTACAAAGTCAGCAAAAATAACCGAGTTTTTTGGTAGACATAGCCGTCGCGGAATTGTCCCAAACAGAAGTGTTTGACGTTTAAGAACGTTTCCCGGTTTTCGTGTACCGAACTCTTTAATATCCCTGCTTTACCGTACTGTTCGGTTTATTTTTCATTTATGTCTGTCAAATATGCTATATAGTAACCAAAACTCGAGTTTGATTCAAAAAATACACCCGAAAACAGTATATATAAACGATTTTTTCGGTTTCTTGTTAGTAACCGATGTGGTTCTGGTTCGGTAGAAAATTGAGCCGAGTTCGGTGTTATTTGATTAAAAATACACTAGGGTTGGGGTACGTAATGTTAACCTAGCTCCTTCATTCGGCCTATGTATACCAAATATGTCATAAATTCAGAGGTAATCAACAAAATTATGTTCATATCAAGATGACTGATATAATTTGAAGCAATTCAGACATTAGTAATCAATTTACTGTTGTTTACTTCCGTGTAACTAACGATTTTATCAACTTTTTAGCCATCAAGATTTGCTAAATTGAATTGCGCCTATTCCGAATATACATAAACAAAATAGTAATCTGTTTTAACTCAAATGTTCGACATTATGTGAACTTTAGAGGGAAAATACAAAAAAAAAACATTATTCATCTCGATTTCGAAAAAAAATTGCGGACTTTTCCCGGAACACGTTTCATCAACCAGCACACATTATTCTCATCCATCCTTTTGGCAATCTTATCCCACTTGGTTCTCAATTCATTGATGCTTTTGACGACACTGCTATTCACCTTAAGCTTCCTCTTGATAATAGCCCAAAATCTCTCTGTCGGTCTGGGCTGAGGACGGTTTGGTGGGATGAGTTCTTTCGGTATAAACTGAATTCCATTGGTTTCATACCACTGTAGCACTGTTTTACTGTAATGACAGCTTGCAAGATCTGGCCAAAACATGACAGGTTCATTGTGGGATCTGATGAATGGCAATATTCGCGTTTGGAGACGTCGCGTTCTGTACAGTTCTGAATTAAATGTCTTATCAGTAATGAAAACCTTGGTCTTCCTACCGCAGCTACAGATGCCTTGCCAAATCATGAATTTACGTGCAAATTTATCTGCAAACACAAATTTGAATTTGGTAGCAACATTTTCCAAGCCGAAGCCAAGTAATTTTTTTGTCCCGGAAGCTGTTTGAAATCGGCCTTTCCATAGGATTCATCATCCATGAGGAGACCGCCATTGATTTTTGTCAACACCTGATGATACAGTTTTCTGACACGGATTCTGGCCACATTGTGGCTTTTGATCCCTATTTGGTTGTCTACAGGCACGGTATGACTTGAAGCCTTCCCGGAATCCGTTGCACGGTACTGCGTGCAGCGCGAAACTTTTTGGCCGAATCGTGGTCTGAGATGATGAGGTTTGCCTTGTCGGGTTTGTTCTTGATAACTTTGTTCCGCAGTTGACAGTTGCCAGTACCCGCACAACGCTTGATTTGAGGCTTGCAATCCGTCGACAAAGTTTATCTGTACTTTTTAAAACACGCGACACAGTATTTCGGGGAAAACCCAACACTTTAGGAAGTTTTGGCCCAGACCACGGAGGGTTTCCTATTGTGACGCACCATTATTTTCTCCTTTCTTCGTCCATTTTGTATTTCTCTTAAGCACGTTCGAACTCATCGTGAAAAAAACTTCTGATATTGTTATTATTATAGGGAACAGATAAGATGTCATAGAATACAAATCCGACCACTAGGGTTGCTGTAAGAATCAAAAATATTTGTTCCAATACTAAATGGGCCACACATGAGTACATTCAGGGTCAAAAATGACCCAAGACTTTGACACGCTTCGAAAACTTTATTTTTGAGCCGATTGTTGATATTTTTGAACTGGTTCCTGTATGCATTCGAGTGGACAATCTTCTGGACAATCTGGAACCGGTTCAAGTTTGTACCATTCGACGGCTGAAAATTCATGATTTTGAATACTGATCTCCAAAAACATAATGCAATAGACCAACCAGAAGGTAAGACCTCATCGATATCCTGCAAACCAGTTCCTTCAGGGTCCAAGAATTCAATTTTGAAGCTCAAAGTATTTGTAACCGTTCGACGGTTCAAAAATTCATAGTTTTTAATACTGATATCCAAAAATATCATACATTTGGCCACATCCGAATACTCTTGAAGCGATTCCAGTAGGGCCCAAAAATGAAAATTTTAGAATTCCACATTTTTCCACAAGAGAAACAGGACCGAAATTGTGAGTTGGAGGCCATTTTCTTACCAATTGAAGTTTGCTCAAGCTAATCAAGATCCTCAATAGGAAGCCTTTCAGTTTGCGAGAGAGTTGTGTGCAAAGGAACGTTTACAAAAACTGTTCTGACATTTTCTCTAGAGATGGTTAGCTTTCGGGTTTTCAGACCTGGTTTGATAATTTGAAAAAAATGGGGCTCTTGTTACAGTTCGATAGGAAAAAAATGCATCTGTTACGACTTTTACATTATGCATTTACATAATTCCTGAAGATGTTCGTCATTAGTAGGTGGCATGATCTTGTTTTTCTTTTTTTCATTACAAGCACTTTTTTCAAAAAAGTTGGCTCTTACAAGACAAAGTTGGCTCACAAAGTTCTGGGAATAAATAACAAGAAATGAGAAGAAAAATTTGTATTTGCCATTTAATTCCAACTACCTTTATTGACAGATACGCGCATTTCGTCTACAATGAGCAGACTTCTTTAGTGTCGTGTACACAAGACTGCACATTGTAAACAAAATACGTTTATCTGTCAAGAAAAGGAATTAAATGGCATATTCTAATTTTTCTTCTCACTTCTAGTTACAGGTATTCCACTAAACAGGTCACACTTTCTAATATCCATCATGGGAATAATTACTTGAATTTGAGTCGTGATCGGGTTTTGAAAAATAAAACATTGCGTTCATTCAAACATTGTGAATATTTTTTCCTTTTTTCATGTATAACCACAAAAAATAAATATTGCAAAAAATTAGGGGTATTAACTTTGTAAAAAAAAAACAAGCTCTATAAGAAATATATCACTTTGATTACAAAATGGACAAGTATTTTATTTCTTCTTTCAGTTAAATTTTATCATGCATGATGATTTTCATTTCAATACACAGGCAATATGCAGCTGTGTTCGAGCAAGCCAAGGCTCATGACTACCAGAACGGTGAACAAGAAAATATACCGTAAGGAATACCTAAAGAAGCTAGTGTTACCATTTCTACGCAGCCATGATGCTCCCTCGCTATTCTGGCCTGATTTGGCATCTTGTCACTACGCCAAAGATGTTTGGGAATGGTATGAAGCGAATGGAGTCCATGTTGTACCGAAAGAGGTGAATCCACCTAACTGAGACCGGAGTTGCGACCTATCGAGTATTGGGCTCTCGTGAAGAGAAAACTCTCTCAGTATAAACAACAAGCTTCAACTATAGAAAAAAATCGAAAATCTTGGACAAAATCAGCTAAATCGGTTGCAGAGAAGTCTTCACAGATCCTAATGGCTGGAGTTAACTCAAAAGTTCGAAGTTTCTTCATGCAGCCTTATTATGAAACTGTAATTGGTTTTAAGATGACTAATAGTGCATACTTAAATGAATAAAAAATGCATCTTGGATTGAGCTAACAGCAAATTTGTTTTATTCCAAATTTAAGCTGTCCAGATTTTGTCACGCACAAGCCTTTATTTTCGACCAATAGCTTTGTGCGTTTAGACATTTTTTTCTTTTGAGTTCTTTTTAATTAGTTTTAACACTTGTAATGAATTACAACAGCAACAGGGATTCAGCTTAGATGTTGTGCCTTTCGAATGAAATACGTATCGTGAAATTTCTGTGGGCCACAGAAGAGATATTATCGTTCAAAATCTCCAATCGAGGTGTAACGCGGTCGATTTCAGAAATTTTAGAACGGCGCCCTATATAGCACTAGAAAAGAGAGACGTAAATCCTACGTCAAAACAACAAAGAAGCACAGTTTAATCTGATTTATTTTATAAATAGGGTTGAACTTAGTCCTCAAACTGCCACGGCGGAAAAAACGCAACAGTCTCAAAATCCTTTGCTTCTGTCAATTTCCAACCTTCTTATTTATCTCCTACTCTCAAAATCCACTATTTCACTCTCCAATTTTCGAAACTTGTATTGCTCAATTTTCCGAACATGTATGCAATATGCAATACGGTTGAATGTTATTGATTTAAATTACAAAGTCCCATTGTAATTTTTTGGTCATGTGTACACTCACTAATTAAAACCATCGATATAAAACGATGCCATAAAAATGTAAGACTTTTGCCTCAAATGAACTCTCATTAGGGGTTTAATTTAAAAAAACATTTTTTCATCTATATCGATGATGAGTGTTCCTCCAGCATAAAAATATTTTTATGAATCTCAACTATTTTTCTCGATTTTTTAAACAAGAAAAAATCTAATCATTTTTATTTTCACAAACCGACATGCAGTTTCACAAAGTGACATTTATTTTCAGTAACGGGGGCTCCTGGCACTTAAAAACGGCTCCCATTATGACATAAATGTCAACTTATGTACACTCCCGCTTCACTTTACTCAATTTTTAGAGTACAATTGTGTGCTATCTATTTTTCTCTCACGGAAATGTTACTCAATTTTCGGTTAAAAAGTGGATCAATCAATTTTCGAGTAGGTCCACTTTTGCGTAGGTTGAGCAACATTCCGTCGAAAAAGATGGCAATACAATTATAGCTCATAAGTGAGGTAAAGTGTGAAGCAAGTGTATGCTAGAAATCAATGGTTGGTTCTTCGTTTAGGTGAGTCTGTTTTTGTAGCGTGTTTCATGGTGAAATAGGATGGTGTTGTCTTGCATTCAATTTTTTTGATAATATTTTGAAATTGTTTTTTCAATAGTTACACTTGTTTCTGAATAGTAACAATAGAAAACTGACACTAAATTTCCTTCCAGGTGGAAACCATCGGCGATGCTTACATGGTTGTATCCGGCCTGCCCGTACCTGGAACGGAAATCTTCATGCTAGAGAAATCTCTCGTCTGGCTCTGGCTCTGCTGTCGGCGGTTTACAAGTTTTTCCATCCGTCATCGACCGAATGAACAGCTGAGATTGAGAATAGGCTTACATAGTGGTAAGTTTTAACGATAATGGTTCCAATAGCATAAATAAATGAAACTTTTCTCCATCTTTCAGGACCATGTGTCGCAGGTGTGGTAGGGCTGAAGATGCCTCGTTACTGTCTTTTCGGTGATACTGTGAACACGGCTTCCCGGATGGAGTCCAACGGAGAACCACTTAAAATACACATCAGTCACAACACAAAAACCCTACTGGACACATTCGGTTCATTTGACGTGACAGAGCGTGGCCTGGTGCCAATGAAAGGCAAGGGTGAAATGCTAACGTACTGGTTGAATGGTGAGAGATCTGGGCCGTTACATACAAGCTTCAAATCGAACAAATTTCCCGATGGTACAACACCGGAAAGTGGACCGTTGGCTCTGTTGAACGGCGCTCCACCTACCGGTATTCTCAATAACAACAACAACAGCAACATGTTTTGTCTGAACAATGCTGGAAGTGGCCCCACCAAGACTCAATAATGTCTCATACAACTTCATAAAATCGAACAGCACCAAGAATATGATAAACTCAAAAGCCGCCGCAGCCTTGGAGGGAAGACACGATTCGTGGTGTGACACAGCCTTTGCTCACACAAATCAATTGATATTCACTCGATAGACAGTAAAACCAACATATGTAGAACATGTAGCGCAAAAGGCACAAAACAAAGTACCGAATCAACAGGATCATGAAGGGCACCGGAACACAGGAATGCAAATCTGAAATGGCAATAAATTATTCCCTACACACTTAACGGAACTAAGAGCACGTGATCGGACGAAGAAAAATGTTGTATGTGCACAAAAATATACCAAAATCTGTCTAAATGGAACGCATGTTAGATCATCCTACGAAAGTTTATGTACTTATTAAATTTGTGATCTATTTCTTAGTCCTAGCAGTATATGTAAGCTCTATAACATAGTGACACATTTGAAGTTTTTATACACGGTCAGGACAACAACAACAAAAATACATCATCGTCATAGTTGCATTTCAAAACCCGCCAAAATTAATGCAAGTAAAATTATTAGATATCAAAATAATTTAACGAGATTGTAACCAGGCTGCTGGTTCAGTTAAATATATGTGAAAGATGTATAGAAAAAAACCTATGAAATAAAGTCTGAATTAAGCTCAGTTTGTTTTCGTTTTTTAACACGCCCCTCGAGCTTGAGCTAGATCTTAGATGACCGCACATTTCGCAGTTGCTACTTCGTTGATCGGAACCAGCCGAATTGCTCATAGATCCAAACGAATGGGGCCTGGGATTAGCACATCATTATCTATGTACACATTTTGAAGGTTCCTTACTTTATGCTCACGGTTCATCGGGTAAAGGAAGGATGGTAGCTTGGATCCACGATTCTACTAAAGACCGATTACACCGATTGCATATCCATACTAAATGCACAGTAGTTTCCTATCACAGACTTCAAATTTAAGTAAGGAACGTGCATCACTAAATGATATTCAAGGGGAACACATTAGCATTTCCTTCACTAATGGGAAGAATGAGTATGCTTACTTAATTTGTTTTTTATTTCCATTCATTCCTACTACATACTAGTTAACAATTTTAAGAGTTTTAGCCCAGTGGGCTCTTCAGCTTTGTTTTAAATGTTTTGTGTGTTTTATATGTTTGATGTTCTTATGTTTTAATAACCTTTACAGTTCAGCCCTTGGGGCATTGTTTGTTAAAATTTGATAACCTACCTAATCTACAACTAAAACTACAATTGGCAAATCTTAGGGGTGGGGAACCAGATTCCGGATGATCTGGTGATCCGATGTCGAACAGCGATGCCCTGTACCGATTGATAGACTCACTAAAACGACGGTGGACCTCAGATGTTCTTGTCCTCGGAGGGGTGTTTTAAGTTTCAGGTGATGTGTTTTAGCGCAACTCTGGATGACTGGAAGTATAATTTGATTTGCTTGTGGACTGCAAGCCTGTTTTTCAGGGATAATGTAGACCTTCTGTTGATCAATGGGTACAGTAGCTTCAACAGAACGTTACACTTTGTGACAGTTTTTCAACCTGTTCCCTGAAAATAAGCCTGCTGTCTATTGTAACGCCAAGATAGACAGCTGATTTGGCCCATTCCACCGTTGTGTTGTTTAGGCTAATTTTACAATCCTCAGGCGGAACAAGTTTGGGAGAGTTGAAGTGTGAAAATAGGATGACCTGGGTCTTCGCCGCATTGATACAGATCTTCCATTCGGTGAAATATTTTGACAGAACATTCAGGCTTCGCTGCAGTTTCGCTGAAAGCGCTTTTATTACCGAACCATTGTGGACGACTGCGGTCTCATCGGCGAACATCGACAGAGATCCAATTTCAGGGAGCGGGGGTATCCGAGATGAATAAGTTGAACAGAAGTGGACCTAGTATACTTCCCTGTGGAACACCGGCAGATATCTCCTGTGCATCAGAAACTGCACCTTGCAGCGAAACACGGAATGTCCTGTCCGTTAAGTAATTTTTAATAATCTTCACCAGGAAGATAGGAAGATTGTATCGTTTTAGCTTGTACATCAGGCCATCGTGCCACACGTTTTCAAAGGCCTTCTCAATATTGAGAAGTTCCATCGCAGATGATTTCGAAACAGACTTATTCCGTCTGAGGATGTTAATGACTCGATTAAGTTGGTGAATTGTCGACCGTCTAGGTCGGAAGCCAAATTGTTCGTCGAGGCAAGATGTTCAGCTCGTCGGCAGATGAAAATAGCCGACGGTAGATTGCTTTTTCAAACAGTTTCGATACTCCTGAGAGAAGGCTGATTGGTCTATAGCTCTTGGAACACGAAGGTTTTTTCCCAGGTTTCTGGATGGGTATGACTTTAGCTGACTTCCAACACGAGGGGAAGTAGCTAAGTGGCAGGCATTGGTTGAAAACCATCGCCAGATGGTTATAGAACTGGGGGCTCAATTGCTTGAGCTCCAAGTTCATGATGTTATTGAAACCTGGGGCCTCCATGTTCTTAGAAGATAAATGAGTAAAAGTGGTTAAAGTCCCTTTAACAACAACAAAAAATACTACAGACATTCTGCAATCTCGAAGATACATGTTGTATCATCGCTCGGCTGCGCACCGTCAAGTCGTCTGGCACACTTTATAAGCCTACACTGAACCCAAACATCTGCCTTTCACCGAATGAATCCTCCGTCGGTTTATATAGAAACATTGAAATCACATTTTCGAATTAAAGATGCAGCGGAAGACGATTTTCTAGAAACCAGATGATTATCCTTCTAATGTTGAACAACTACGCGAAGTGAATTGAACTCCCGTTCAAATTCGAATGCACGCTGTATGAAAGATCATCATTCCAAAGTGGAATGCGTATTGCATTGGAAAAGCCCTATAACCCAAATCATTTAAAATGAGCATGACAAACATTCCATTTTACATCATTCGGTAAAAACCTATCAATCGCTATCAGAACTCGCTTCTTACGGAGTCACGGAAAAATATTTCCAGACTCCTTAAATTGTTGTGCTCCCGTTGAAATCTTTGCTCAACGGTTGAGGAAGTATAATGTGAAATAATTGTATGTCGTTGAATTGTTTCAAATCTACACAGTTGAATCGCTAATGATCTACACAGTTTTGCAACAAACATGGATGATCGTCACGTATCTAGCCATATGACAATCATACGATTTCCGGAATGCTTTTCGTTACAAGGGGCGCAATCGAATTACTTTTCAGACGATCTTGGGATGATGTTTAGGTTCAGTGTAGCAGTATGTCTAGTAGTGGCAAATTTGCAGTCATATTGCAATTTCACTCGAGTCGCATTCGCCGTCCGCTCCGGACTATACCGACGCGTAGGTGCCGGTGCCCCGCCTACTTCACTGTGGTGATGGAATATATGGTGGCTGAATTCCTCGAGTTGGCAGGAAACGCCGCCCGCGACAACAAGTAGACCAGAAACATTCCACTTCACTAGCAGCTGGCCATCCTCAGCGCGAGGAGCTGATACAACTTCTCTCCGCTGTGACTATTTCATAGGCCTTTTCAGGCCATCCTGAACCCTAATGCTGCACAAGAAGACCGAGAGGAAAGCCTAAGTTCAATCGTGAACCATTTCCCCTCCGTCAACAACTAAAATCCGTCCTTTTCAGGAAGAACAAATGAAAGTTTGTTTAGTTGTAGATTCTCTTGCGCTCATCAAAGTTTCCATTACCACGCACCGGCTCAACATAGCATTGCTTTAAACGGCGCGTCCCGGAGTAACTGGCCAAGCAAGTTGAACAACCAACAATTGAAATATTATTAACATCTGACCGACCATGTGTACACATATTTCAGTTCCTAGTTGTACATAGTGAATTAAATAGATTAGGCTGGCGGTGGCAACCACTCTGCATGGTGCACTGGCGAGTAGCCATTGGCCAGATAGGCGATGGTTTAGTTGGATGTTATGCAGTCGGTTGACCCAGCCAGTGAAGAATGCTTTGTCAGGCAGATTTGTTTAATAATTGAGATTTTTCTATGGACATGTGCTTTTTCTGCACTGCATATTTTGACCTAGACTTCGTCTAACGGCAAGGCTGTGGTGTCAATTGAAAATCTAAAATAATCGACCGTCACGACATATCGTTAAACGAACTTTATAAATGCTCGATAGATTATCAAGATGTTCACATTAGTTCGCATCTCTTCCACAAATGTCTGTTGTTGTTCTAAACGACAGAGGCGTAACTCTGCATGATGCAGTCCCATGGTGGTAAGTGGAAATATAAGTGGTGATGATGTTGAATTTGTCTTGATAGGCTCCACGATGCATATTCTCGTAAAGAGCGGTGTTGCGTATGCAACAAGGAAACGGCTTTTCCAAAATTTCAATCGTTTATTTTCGCGAACTGCGATTAAAATTTTCCTGTAAGAGGTTTACATTAGGTACAATATTACCGTTTACACCCTACTCTCGCGTACTTACGTTTGTGCGTTTCCTAAACGTTTGAACAGATGCAATTGACGGATGCTACGTACAAATTTGGGAAATCTAGTTTGATACAACGATAATTAGTTAGGATTAAGTTTTAGAACAGTGTTACAAAGTTAACTTACTTGTATATAAAGGAATAGTAGCTAAATTTGAGTTCCACAAAGCCGATCTCAATCACTGACTAACCTAAAAACCCGTACTCTTCGTTATTTTCAACTTCTATTTTAAGTTCAATTATCGTATCATATTACCTCTTCGATTGTGTTTAGCACTAATTTAATTACACTAATTTAGATACTTATAGCATATAAGAGCTAGTAATGTAGGCTTTAAGCTAGTAATTTATTAATTAATTCACACTTGCACGACCAACTGTTAGCTTTCTCTATCATTTGCCGATTTCCGCAATCACGAATTGAGTGACAGTTCTGTCATCTGTCGACTACCGCAACCAGCTTCACTTTGGAGTTCATGGAGACGGCGAAGCGCCGCGACATCAATGATGTAGATGAGTTGGTGCGGCGTCGCACGTGGGGCGCACGCAACAAGCGGATTTGGTGAAGTTGGAGTAGCGAGCAAACAAGTCGTCACAGAAGTTGACCTGCACAACGGTCATCGCAATTAGTTGTATTTTACGAATTTCTTCATCAGTTGCTTCTGCTACTTCTTCGGGTGGAATAGAAATCAGGTCCAGGGGATTCAGTCAACAATCAATATGCAACTAGCGATTTGAAGTTGGTTCACTGTTGTAGAACCCCTTGGTTCAAAGCACCTTGCTGTACATATTTGCGCCTTTGTTTTGATTTGCTGTGTTACTTTGACAGAATATTTGAGAGTGTGTTCGTGTGAGTTCATTCGTAGGGGCGCATTATTGAGGCTTGGGCCGATGTGCTAGTACTGCCTGAGCCAAGAAAAAATCGTATTTGTTCGGGACCTGGACTGGTTACTATGATTCAGTCCTCACGATGGCCCAGTGGCTCACATTGGTTGAGTGATGCATTTTGAGCAACCCGGTGTAATTCCTACGACAAACCGATTACTGTAACCATTGGAGCACGGTAGTGGAATACATCCAGAAAAGTGACAGTTGCAGATATTTTTAGATCACTATTTACTTGTTTGTCGAGCTGCGTAGATATTCGTTCAGCACAGAATTCTAGACGGGCTATCGAGTGACGGCTAGACAGAGGGTAAACTTTGGATTTTGTCGTCAGTAGCTGGACCGATACACTTTCATTAGCTTTCGCTCGCACGTAATAACAGGTTCCATATGTTCCCTTGGATCTGTGAAGAAATGAAGCGGAGTGCTAACGAAATTAGAGCACCGACACGAATCGTGGAAACCGAACATCAATTAGTTTCTGCAGGGTACAATGAAGGCATCATTATTCTCGAATATTTTCGCAATGTAAGACATCATCCTACGTTTTGCCAGGATCGCAGCAGGCAGTAGTAACTGAACCTTGATCCAAAGTACGTCATTTGATGGTTAACAGACAAGACCGAGAGTAGAAATTGCTTACTCGTATAATAGGTCGTAGAGAGGTTTGGAGGGCTAGATCTTCGGGAGGAAGGCAACTTTTGAATAGGGAGTCCATTAAATTTAACGACGATGGCGAAGACTCCGTGCAGCAGAGATGCGGTAGTGTTCGCAGTCACCAGTGCCAAATTCAGACGCCACTGCAAGTACCAGCAGTAGCAAGTCACAAAGGTTCCTGACCCAGATGTTTAACCCGCAACGCAGCAGTGCGCACAACTCGAGGGGACAGTGTTAGGAATAAAAAACGCGATGGAGGTACCAAAGCTGTACATAGCTGGAATAATTTGTTTCGGCAACATGATTGTGACTTAATTGAGTCACATTGAAGTTATTTCAACCGATTCACGAGTGGTTGAGTGGAGTAGCGGGTTATCGTTCTCGGGTGATGTTGTATGGTAGATCCGCACTCGGGACTACTCGAGTCGAATACGTCAATATGTGGGTGCTAAATGGTTCACCGTGTTTCACTCTGGGGGTCCACAGCCGGGCAACACTGTTGGAGTAGAGCAGATCCACTTTCGGGGACTACTGCATTCAATGACGCCTGTAGTACGTATAATGGTGCTTAGTAAAAAAAAAAAGAAGCCCTATTTCCGCGGGCACATATTGAACCTTTGGGGGTAGTAATTATAATGAAAAGGGTTATTTGTAAATCAAAGTGTGCATATAAATAAAAGCGTAGCTGCACATAGAAACGCTAATTTGAACCGGAAAACGATCGCCGAAAGCCAATCTTCGGAAACCGGTGTCAGAGTAAACTGATTCCGAATGAACGAGAGGTTTTCATGAAGCGAGAGAGAATGAGATAACGGACTATGGTATAGCATAATCTTATCGGACTATGGTATAGCAAAAAAAGGGAAAATCTGTCCACGAATTACGATGTGTGTCTCCTTCGGATGGGAAAGAAAAGCTTGAGAATAAATAATGAGAGAGAGAGAGAGAGGCTCAAACAAAAAGGAACTCTTGAAAGCGTGAGATCGGATGAAGAAGGGGAAACGATTGACGGGGGTTACTCGACTTCGCTTCTCGACACTAAGTAGTGTTTCAGAGAACGATTGCCACAAAACGAAAGGCGAAGGGATCAATGCCACAGGAGCGGCACGACAATGGTGCAGTTGGTATCGGTGCCGACGATCCGCCACGGTAAGTATACCTTCGGAGAAAAATCTAACTGTGTGAGTTCGCCTTGGATAAAAAGATTGAAGAGATTGTAAGTACGCAAAGAACCGGGAAGTACGCACCGCTGCCCTTAAATTTCTGAGTCGGAAGGGTACGTTTACCGACCTCGTGGACCAAGTCCGTGAAATTGAAGCTATACGTTTGAACGAGGAGTATTTCAACATGAAGCAAGGTAGTCAGAATCAAGCAACTATTACCTGGATCGGTGATGGGGAGGCTCGCCAACGGTCCAGTGGAAGGCCTGCAGGTTTGGGACGCGGAAGGTATGGTTACCAGCAAAATCACCGAGGCGAAATGAGGCAGACACGAAGCCCGATGAATTGGAGAGGATCAAGCGGATTCCTGAACGGTGCTTCAGATGCAATAGCTTGTTCCATAAGTCAATGAACTGTTTCGGATAAGGTTTGCCGAAATTGTGGTGTAAAGGGACACCTTCAACGTGCATGCCATGTCGGAATATATTTTTTAATATCCCAATAGCGATGAAATCACGCGTTGAAGAAAGGTTAATTTCGGCTAACATTATCGAAAGGGTAACAGATTCAATGGATCCCTCGTTTTGCTCATCGATGCTAGTTATCCCTAAGGGAAAAGAAGATTTTCGATTGGTGATTGATCTTTGGGGACCTAATCAATACATTCTTTCGAACCCCCTTCTCCATGCCAACTTTAGAAAAAATCTTGGCAGATTTAAAAGGCGCGAAATGGTTTTCAACAATTGATTTAAGCAATGATTTTTTCCATATTGAGCTCCATGAAGTCAGCCGGCATTTGACGAATTTTATGACCGAATTCGGGATGTTTTGCTGCGTCAGACTGCCGTTCGGACTTTGTAACGCTCCAGATATCTTTCAAGAATCTTTGCTTCAGCGAAAGATTCTGGGGAACTGTAAAGGTGTTAAAAATTATCTGGCCGATATTTTGATATTCGGAGAAACCAAAGATGAACACGACAGGAACTTGGTGGCAGTACTTGATTGCCTTAGAGAGCATGGTGTGGAAATCAACAAAACGAAGTGCATATTTCGGAGCCAAAGACTTCCGTTCCTAGGTTTTATTTTGACACCTGACGGTTGGAAATTCCGAAAGCCAGTAAATTGTTCAGAAGTGAAGAGCTTCCTCGGGTTAATCACCTTCGTTGACCAATTTCTGCTACATCGTCCTACGGATACATAGTAATTGCGCAAGTTGGCTGGTGCCAAAAACTTCTATTGAACAAAAAGGAAAACAGAGTTTAGAACGCTACAGAAGGAAACGTTGAACCGCATTAAGACATTAGATTCTTTAGTAACACGGATAGAACGGAGTTGTTCGTAGATGTGTCTCCTGTTGGCTTGGGAGCTGTTCTAGCCCACTTCGATAGCGCCAGCGTCCCAAGAATTATCGCGTGTGCTTCCAAAAGTCTTATGTCAACGGAGCAAAAATATCCTCAAACGCACAGAGAAGCCTTGGCGGTAGTTTGGGGAGTAGAACGATTTTCATTTTACTTAACAAGCCGATCGTTCACTGTAAGGACGGATGCAACGGCAAACGAATTCATCTATAATTGTCAATATAGAATAGGAAAGAGAGCTATCTCGCGAGCCGAAGCATTGTCACTAAGACTACAACCGTACGATTTTACGATTGAAAGAGTTGCCAGTGAAGATAACGTCGCGTTTGATTAAGTGTTCTCAGAATGCGGAGCCGTTTGATGTCGAAGATGAGAATAATCTTTTGGACGTGGGTATTGTTGTAACGGGGCGAAGCACGAAGCAGAACACGGGGCGTAATCTCAAGAATCACGATGAGGCAAAGCAAAGTAAATCGCGGACTTCCTATTTCGGGACGAGGAGAAAAACGTGTTTTCTGTTTAGCTCGTTTATTACTGTTTGACAGATGGGGTACAATGTTCATGTATATCAAGGTGAGGACATTTTTGGTTTATAATGTATATGTTATGAAAGGTATGGCATGAAAGGTACAACATCTCTCCCCTTTGCAAAAAATTCAAACTTGGATACAATGCTAAAACAAATTAAAGATTTAGTCTTTGGGGAGCTCGAATTGTCCTCGTGGAACGCCTTAGGGGCTGATTTACATCATTTCTCTCTTGTATCGGGGGTACAATATTCTGCGGTTGGATTTGTTGATCCGTTGGTTGCGAGTTTTCATCATTCGTCGAATCGGTTGGTGCAGGAACTACCGGATACTCACCAGTAGTATTCTGGCCCTCATAAAATGGAACTACAGTTGCTTGTACCGTTGGTATTGTCGATGACTCAGGATCGAAGCGATGTGGTTCATACGCTGCCTTTTGGTTAGTCCTTGGTGATACCAATTCCGTGCCGACCACCACGATATGATCGATGTGTCTTTCCCAGATCCTTCCATCATCGAGCTTCACTGCGTAGCGAAGTCTTCCAAGCCTTGAAGTCACTCGTCCGAACTGCCATTTATGACTGGAGAGAAAATCCCGTACGCGAACTCGTTCACCGTTCTCCAATTCGCGCACTGCTGAAGTCGAAGGTGACTCTTCGGTAGCCTTCGGTTGCATCAAGTCTAGTCGAGAACGAACCTGTCGACCAAACATCATCATCGATGGAGATTTACCGGTCGCTGGATGTACCATCTTCTATACGTCAAAAGAATGTTGAGACAACTCGACGTTCAACTGCGATTTCGTACATTTTAGGGCTTTCAACTTTTGTTTGAATGTTTGAACGTAACGTTCCGCTTGTCCGTTCGTCGAGGGATGATACGGAGCTCCCATTTTGTGGACAATTCCATTACGCTTCAGAAACAACTGGAAAGACTCTGCCGTGAACTGCACCTCGTGGTCACTAACGAATACTGTTGGAATGCCGAAGGTGCTGAAAATGTCTCGACTCGTACCGTACTCTGCTGTAATGGACCGGCAAACCCGATTTCTGGCCACTTCGTGTAGGCATCTGTCAGGATGAAAAAGTAGCGATCCATGAACGGACCGGCGAAGTCCACAGGACTCGTTGAACAGCTCTGCGGTTCCCAGAAGTGTGGTTGAACTTTGGCAGGCATTGGCCGAACGGACTGACATTCAGCGCAGTTGGCGTCATCTCCTCGATTTCCTTGTCCATACCGTTCCACCAACAGTAGCCTCTAGCGAGTGATTTTGTTCTGGATGTTCCAAAATGCGTGGAATGAAGCTCCGCCAGTACGCGCTTGCGGAGCACTTCCGGCACGTAGACACGGATTCCACGAAGAAGACAACCTTTCTGCAAGGAAAACTCGGTTTGGTCGATTCCAAATCTGTACTTCCCTGGCCGTATTTCAAACCCTGGATCAGCGTATTCACGGACTTATCCACAGCTGTAGCTTCAGATAGTTCAGCAGCGGTCAACGGCAAGGTGTCAATTTGGTTGATTTCTACGACATCGGACTCCTCAATCACGTTTTCAGGTTCCTTATGTTGCAGTGGCATTCGGGAAAGTGCATCAGCATTTGCATGATCCGCTGACTTACGGAAACGAATTTCATAGTCGAAGGATTGCAAATAAGTGGCGTAATGCTGCATGCAAAGTGCAGACATCACTGGAAGGCCCTTATTCTCGTTGAATATCTTCGAAATGGCTTGGTTGTCGGTTAACAAAACGAATTTCCGACCGTACAGATACTGGAAGAATTTCTTTACTCCGAACACAATTGCATATGCTTCCTTATCGACCTGCATATACCGCTGCTGGGTATGATTCAACGTCTGCGAAGCAAATTGTATGGGCTGCTCGGTGCCGTCCGGGAAAACGTGACTCAACACAGCTCCCACGCCGTAGGGAGACGCATCGGTAGCGAGAATCAGCGGTAGATCTGAAGAATAGTGTACTAGGCAGTTGTCCTTCTGCATGCGCTCCTTCACGGTTCGGAATGCCTTCTCGCAGTCCTTGGTCCAGATGAACTCCACGTCGTTCTTCAGGAGATTATTCAGCGGGTATAACACAGTGCTGAGGTTTTCGTAGAACCGGCCGTAGTAGTTGACGAGTCCAACCAGCGAACGTACCTCGTCTTTGTTCTTCGGACGGGGCATATTGACAATAGCATCCACTTTTTGTTGAACCTTGTGGATACCTTCACGATCTACTACGTAGCCACAGTACTCGATTTTGTCCGTGAAGAATTCGCACTTCTTCCGATTCACACGAATATCATAGTAACTCAGCCTGCGCAAGACTTCTTCCAACCGTCGCAAGTGCATCGCATCAGTGGGCCCAGTTATCTTGATATCATCGAGGAATACGCTTACACCGTCGATGCCTTGTAGGATTATTTCGATTTTGGCTGCCGAATTGCAGGAGCAGATGCTACGCTGTTCATCAACCGGTTTTGGTCGATACAGCCCACGATGCGTATTTAGTGTATGCATCTCGCAATCCTCCTCAGCAACTTCCATGTGAAGATATGCTTGCACGAGGTCGATTTTAGTGAACTTCTGTCCACCCGCAAGCGACGCAAACAGTTCATCGATAGTTGGCAGGGGGTGCTGATCCACTTTCAGGTGAAGATTTACCGTTTGCTTATAATCCCCACATATACGCACTCGGTTATCACTTTTCTTCACTGGCACGATCGGCGTTGCCCAGTTGCTGTGGGCCACTTTCGTCAGCACTCCTTCGGATTCCAACCGATCCAGTTCCTTATCCACGATGGCGCGCATGTTAAACGGGATCTTCCGGGCTTTCAGGAACACCGCTTGGGCATTCGGCTTCAAATGTAGTTTCGCCTGCACAGCTGAAATTTTCCCGATGGAATCCTCGAAAACCGTCGCATACTTCGCAAAAATCTGTTTCAGGTAGTCTGCAGTATCGTGGAAACCGATCGCACGATCGATGGCGTTCACCGGATCTAACTTCTTCAGGATTGCATTCCAGTTCACGTTTAGCATTTTGAGCCACTCTCTTCCGAGCAGCGGTTGCTTCGAAGAATCCACTACATACAACGGTAAGTTGGCTTGCATCCCACGGTAATCAACGGTCGCATCCAGGACTCCCAATACACGAATGTCGGTACCACAGTAGCTAACGAGATTTAGTGAAGACTCCCGCAGGTGGCATTCCCCGAAGTGGCGATGGACAAGTTGCGAGTTGATGATGCTAACGGGAGTGCCTGTGTCGATTTCGAACCGAATCACTACACCGTTTATCACCAATGTCGTCCACAGCTTCGCAACACTCGAACTACGTAACTTCAACGTACAAATCTCGCCGACCATAGCTTCAATCGTATCGACATCCTCCGAAGAGCTACAACGCTGACCGATCGCCGTCACTGCACTGGGTTTTGCTCCGGATCCTCCGGCCTGGGGCTTGCCCGCCGAAGATTTCCACATGCACACTCGCTCCAGGTGCCCTTTAATGTAGCAGTACAAGCACACAGTATTTTGATGCTTGCATGCTTTAGCAAGGTGCGATTTGTCCCCGAACCGGTAGCAACATTTTTCTCCCGCAGATTTGCCAGCAGACGGAGATTTTCCCCCCACTTTCTTATCGGTAGCCTTACCTCGTCGGTGGTGGACAGCGTTTACCTCCGATTTCGAAAGCGCACTGGCAATCTCCGCGCCACCCTTCTGTGACAGCTCCATGCTGACAGCGATGTCGCGGGCATCCCGCAGCGTCAAGTTCCTTCGTTCCAGAAGACGTCCTCGAATATCGTTCCGCTTCAAGCCGAACACAAGCTGGTTCCTCAGCGCTGTGTCCAGGTAGTTACCGAAGTTACAGGTAACAGCAATACGACGAAGAGCAACAATATATTCGTCGATGGTTTCGTCCGGGGAAGGAGCATTCTTGTCGCCCTGACGACGGCACTTAAATCGAAAATTTTCGGATATCTCCAGCGGCCGAGGGTCGAAATGTTGTTCGAGTATATCGACGATATCCTGAAACGTTTTCGCTCGGGGATTGTCCGGGGCAATCTTGTCGCACAACTTTTCGTACGTTTCCGATCCCATCAAATGAAGAAGAAGATTCCGTCGAAGATTTGCATCCACTACTGCGTAGATGGTAAAAGCAGTCTCGAGTCGTTCTACCCATCTCGACCAACGCGTTTTCTTCCGGTCTTACGCATCGATGTGGAAATTTGGTGGCAGATTTCCAGCAGCAGCAGCAGCAATAACTTGAGGCAGACCTTCACCAACAGCAGCAAAAACTTGAGGCAGATCTCCATCGTTAGCATTTGCATTCGCCATTCTCGTCGCCAAAACTGTTGTAACGGGGCGAAGCACAAAGCAGAACACGGGGCGTAATCCCAAGAATCACGATGAGGCAAAGCAAAGTAAATCGCGGACTTCCTATTTCGGGACGAGGAGAAAAACGTGTTTTCTGTTTAGCTCGTTTATTACTGTTT